>AFRA01000073.1:0-63739 GCA_000223055.1 Claviceps fusiformis PRL 1980
ATATTAAAGCCTTTAAACTATTTTTTTATTATAAATATACTACTATTAAATTTACTTATTAAGTAATTAAAAGCTTATAAAAAAATCCTTTTTTTATTACTTTAAATTAATCTCTTTAGTATAAGTAAGCTTAAAGAAAAATATTTTAAATTTATAAAAGCTACTTATAATTATTTAAAAAATACTATACTTTTATTAAGTAGTAATTTATTAATTTAAATTAAGGAATATAAAATTAAAGTATTAAATTACTTTTTATATTATATAAAGTATATATTCTTTTTAAGTACTTTAAGTAATATTTAAATATTAGTAAGCTTTTTTAGTAATTTTTAAGTAAATATAAGCTATTTTTACCTTTTTACTTATAAACTAATTAATATTATACTTTAGTTTATCTTTAAGGGCTTTTTTATAAAACTTATATAAAAAGTTTTTATTATTATTTAATTAATTTAAATTAAATATTTTTACTAATTATTAGTTTTATTTTTTTTTAATACTTAGCTAAAGGGCTACTTAAAAAGCTTAATAAAGGTTTAAAAGTTTTTTTAATATAATTCTTATTTATTTTTTATAATAAAATTAAAGTTTAGTATTTTTACTTTCTTTTTAAATATAAAAAATATATTTTTTAGTTTATTTAACTCTCTTTAAAATTTTCTATATTTAGTAAAAGTTCTTTTAAGTATATATAATAATTTTAATAGCTTTTTAAATTATTTTATTATAAGCTTTAATATATAAATTAATATATTTTACTTAAACTTAAGTAATATTAATTATATTACTAATAATCCCTATAAAAACCTCTCTTTACTTATATATTTTTAAAATAAGTAAATATTAATTCTTTTTTAAAAGTTTTCTTTAGTTTTTAAGCTTAAAGATATTAAACTTTATAAAATTTATAGTTTTTCTTTAAATAAAAAATTAAGCTTTAAATACTTTATTAAGTTATTTTTTAATTTCTATAGTATACTTATTAATATTAGTATATTATTTTATAGCTTTAAATACCTTTTTTTATTCCTTAATTAACTATTAATTTTAAGGTAATTTATTAATTTAAATAAATAATACTAATATTCTTTTTAATTTTATTTATTATTTTATAGCTTAATATTCCTTTAAAGTTAATACTCTTTAATTATAAATAATTTTAAAAATCTTTTTTTAAAGGCTTTTATTCTTAATTCTTTTTTTTTATAATAAACTACTCTTTAGTATTTAAATTATTTAATTTTAATAATATTATTAATTACTTTAGTTTAGTTTATAAAAGCCTTATTACTTTATTTATTTTTTAGTTTAAGTAGAATATTTATAAGTTATTCTTAATAGTAAATAAAGGTAAGCTTTTTTATTATATTATAATATAAAAATAAATAATATATAGATTAGAACTTTACTTTTATTTATAAAAACTAAAAAAAAATAAAAAAGCTAAAGAATAAAAATAAACTTTTTAAAGTTTTATTCTTTTTTTTATACTTTATACTTTTTTATTTTATTTATTTAGGTTTCCTTTATTAACTACTATACTTATTATAAAAAACTCTATTAGTTCTATAGTTAGTATAAGTAGTATTCTATATAGGTTATTATAGATTCTATAGTAAAGATTATTACAGTGGTGTTATGCGCTCTAAATGTGTTGTCGCGGATTTTCCTTGTTCCGGTCTGTAGTGGGTCTGCCCTGTGCGGGGTCGGACTATCGTTGTTCCGCGGTCCCGGGCCTGCGGCCCGTGACATGCAGCTGTGGCTCCAGGGTAAGACCTTTGAATCGCCGTGGTCGGCCTTGGTTCACAGGCGGAATTTGTGGCTGGCTGTATTTTGCCACACTTCAGCCACAACACATGTGGATGTTTGTACCGGCCAAAAAAAAAAAAAAAAAAACAAGAAAAAAAGAAAAAAAGAAAAGAAAAGTCGTGACCCATCTTTGTTTGACGGCAAAAATGTGGTTGACAAACATCGTCAGAATTGGAATTTGGCAATACTTGTCAGGTTTAGAAGGCGGCATAATCGCGTTTGCCAGCAAATGCACGCGAATATCGCCCCAGGAATTTGTCTGGTCGTCTTCAGTAACCCTTTGACCAGACCAGAAGTCACCAGACATCTTCTGCTCCTTCCTCAAACCCTGACTTCTTAGCGAATCAGCGCCCACGCAGGAGGATTTCCATCAAACAGCCGGGACAGCTGTTGCCAGACGCTTTCCCCAAACAATCACAACTCGTCAAAACGTCAACGTTGTTTTTATCTTCCTCTTTTCTAGCCGTATACCGCTTGCTTGCGTCTCCTACTTTTGCCGAGCCCAGACAAACTGATTAGACAATTTCTCCTGTCCAGTGTCAACAAAACATTTACCCAGCTTGACAATACGAGGCCCAACGACAAGATATTGTCTGCCGTCATCCCGATTTTTTCTCTCCCGTGATTGAAGTCCGGGGCAATAATAAGGTTTTCGTGGAATGCAGCATTACATGACGGCCTGTCCTTGAAGAAGTGCCGCGTCTCGGACGTCTTACCCCTTCGTGGCCAGCTTTGGACACCTCATCTTGCCTCGAATCGCGGCATTGTCTGAGGCAACCCTCAAGAGAGTTGGAGCACCTTCATATTGCCTTTTCACCTTGGAAGTTCCATCTCGTCATTTTCTCATAGACTAATCCAGCAAATTTGCGGTGGAGAGACGTCGCTTTCGGCACTTCAGCGTTCACTTCCCCAATTGCCTGAGCGCAACCCGTGTTTCACTCAACCACGATCCTGCCAAATTTGTCCACATCTAGGATACGTCCTCGGGACCAACATATCACACACAACCATCGTACAATAGCAATCCATCTGTGGGATCACACGTATTCTATACATCCCATTGCTGTCTATTGCTGTCCTTGGAGGTCCAAGACCCCAATCGAGCCGAAGCCATGGCAGAGGAGCCAAATTCAACAATCATGAGTGGAGGGTGTGACCAGTCGGGCGATGGTTCTTCGATCAGCGCAATGCCTATCCCTGGAGCTCGACCCAATCCAATCATTGACGACCTCAAAGCAAACCACCTAGCCAAAGGAGTCTTAATTCCACTGAAAACAACGCAAGAAGTCCGCCAAGACCATACCATTGTGCAAGCATATATCACTCGGGCTCCCACGAAATATGCAAATGAAGTCATAATGTAAGCATGTCTGAAACACCCCTTATACAGCACATCAGATGATTCCACTGTATCTGAGCTTTCAAGGAGATGTCCAAATTCATTTAAGCTGATAAATAAGCAGGGCTCTAAGAGGATTGCGACCTGAGGGCGGTGCTAATCCCCTACCCCATCTTCGCAGCTGTGCCAAACCTACAGATCTCCCAGCGCATCTCAAGACCCAATTTATGAATGATGACCCCGTAGGGCGTCAAATTCACACAGCCAAGTCCACGTGGATCTATATTATCGCAGGAGAAGTAAAGGACATCAACAGAGACGACCTCGTGGAAACCCTCAACGAGGTAGAAGCGTTGGAAAAGAACCCCTTTGTGGCAACTATTCCTATCCCCTTACTAGCACCGACGTCTCAAGTGCAGGCAGCCATGTGGTCCTCTCAATTTTGGCCGACTGTATATCGCAAGAATAACCCTCTTGGTCCGCATCCTAGTATGGTAGGACGAGGCACTGACGAAATCAAAGAGGATGCATCTCTTTGGATGGCATTAGCTCACCGAGTTGCACTGCAAGCCAAAGCGTCAGGCATTGGAGAGGCTATGGGGGCTGTCATTGTTCAACGAGGGGAAATGGGGGCAGAATTGGTTGGTCTTGCTGGTGATGCCCGAAAGTATCAGGAATGCGACGGGTCATTTCTAAACAACACCATGACACACTGCGTGCTCAGAGCCATCAGTATGGTTGCGCAAAAGCTAGTCAGACACGAACACCAGGCAGCTGGTATATCGCCAAAGAGGCCCAACCTTTACTACGACTGTTTCCAAGATAAGCCCTTGATCGAATTGGAGCGGCAGTGTTTCGAACAAGAGCATCCTAACAAGGATGGCTATCTTTGTCATGGACTAGAGCTATATGTCACGCACGAGCCCTGTGTTGCTTGCTCTATGGGTATATTACATTCGCGGATGGGCAAAGCAGTATTTTGTCATCATATGGCTCGCACCGGTGGATTGAGTTCGGATGATCGTCCGGATGGAGGTGGCCGAGGGTTGGGATTGTTCTGGAGACGAGAGCTCAATTGGAGCTTACTTGCCTGGGAGTGGGAACGTGAAAACGTGCCGACTCTCCCTCCCGTACACCCAGCCACTCATGTTTAGGATTACTACTTCCCAAATCACGAGAAGCTCATCCACGGTGGTGCTAATATTATGTGGCAGCAGCACGATGGATCGATAAAAGGACTAATTATGGAACGAGACCACGACACCATGTATAAATATTCTCTCGTCGACTTGTAGCAGGAGATGAGCTCTCCTCTGATTGTGCTATGGCTTTTACCGTATCGCTTTTGGGTTTGTCATATCCACTTATGTCGCCTTTTTTTTTTCTTTTTTTTCTTTTTTTTCTTTTTTTTTCTTTTTTTTTCTTTTTTTTCGTTTTTTTTTCGTTTTTTTTTCTTTTTTTTCGTTTTTCTTTTCTTTGTTTTTCTTTTCTTGTTGTTTTTTTCTTTTCTCTCTGTTGGCAAAGTATCGCAATGACATTTTGATCTCTTGAAATAATTAGCGGAGCATGCAGGATTTTATCATTTAACAGTCACTTCCTTTGTGTTTCGCAAGGCAGGGGAGCTCATGTCACTTCAAGCGCGACGTCACATTTTTATGTGTGTAATGAGGCCAGAGTCTTCTGTGCGAGAGAATGGGGAGTGAGTGGACTGCCATGTGCTTAATGTAGTGTACTGATTCTAATACTGGACAATGTAAAAATATTTTCAAAACTTTGTGCTTTTAAGCCTCGGTTTTCACGAGACGATTCTTTTTTCTCCCTTTTCTCCCTTTTTCTTTAAAAAAATAATTCGCATTACATCAATGTTGAATGTACAAAAGCCCGCATACCACGACAAGGGGACCCTCATAATTGTGTTTATCACGAGGGTGTTTGTGCAGTGGCGCCTTGCCTGACCCGTTACGATAGCAGGGCAGGCCCATCCCCATCCATCCAACGGAACCACCCCCCCCCCCCCCTCTTTCGTCTCTGAGCCTTGCTCTTTCTTCAAACCTGGCATCGCTGCTTGGAAAAACACCCTCCCTGCGTCTCGACTTGACAAGCAGCATAATCATCAGCTTCATCGCCTCGTTGCGAGACAAATTCACCATCCTGCGTGCGAATTGAGGTCTACCATTCTACCATTTCTGGGTCACCGAAATGCCATCAGTCTGACTCCCGGCGCGTCACCTTCAGCACGGCGCGAAAATTTCAAGCGGCTCAGGATTCACCGCCCACGCACGGCACCCGCTCGAGAGTGACTACGCCTTGACTTTGCTGCCCCCACGCAAGAAGACAGGCACGTATTTCCGTCCTTCGACGACGTCCCAGGCGTTTGACGGCATACAAACGCGGACACTAGCTGCAACATCGGCACGACTCGTGTTTGGCCGACTCGTGTTTGGCCCCGTCAGCTGGAGCCTCGATCCCTTCTCCGACGACGACGACATGAATAAGCGATCTTTTTCTGGGAGGGGCTCTGCTGCAGTCACTCCACCGAAGAAGCGTAAAACGGACAACGGGCCGAAATACTATGCGGTTCAAGCTGGCTTTCGGCCAGGCGTTTATTTGACATATGCAGAGTGCTCGGCCCAAACAGCGGGTTTCAAGGGTGCCGTGTGTAAGTGGAAAATTTTCTAGGTCTTCCTTCCTTTCTTTTTTTTTTTGGTGGCAATTGGAGGATGATGCAAAAAATTGCAAAATTCAATGGTATCTCGTTATGGAATCTAGGCTTGGCTAAATGAGACTTTTTTTCTTCTTCTTCTTCTTCTTTCTCTTCTTTCTTTCTTCTTTTCTTCTCTTCTGGTTCTCTCGCACATCGCAGTCAAATCGTTTACTTCCCGATCCGATGCCGAGGCATTTGCCGCAGGCAAAAAGGTAGCAGCATCTTCTGACGACCCGGAGAGATTCTACGCTGTTGCGGTGGGAAATCCGACGGGGATATACAACGACTGGAGCGAAGCGGCGGCGGCCATCAAGGGGGTCAAGGGACCCAAGTATAAACGATTTGGATCACGCAAGGAGGCAGTTGCGTACATTAGACAATTCGGCAATCGCGAAGCAATAGAAGCCCTGGGCGAAGTCATGCCGGTGTCAGAACCGGTTCTCGCCTTGAGATCAGCCACATCAGCAGCAAACTCTACGCAAAAGACGGCAGCAAAGTCAGCAGCAACAAGGGCAGAACCGGGAGTTGCGTGTCCAGACGAAAACGTTCTACAGATATACACGGATGGAAGCAGCCTCGCCAACGGCAGGTCAGGATCGCGGGCGGGCGTGGGCGTCTACTTTGGCGACGCCGATGCTCGCAATGTTTCAGAAAGACTGGTGGGCGAGCCTCAGACAAATCAGCGAGCCGAGCTGATGGCCATGTTGAGGGCGCTGGAAATTGCGCCCATTGGACAGACGGTGCAGATTATCAGCGATAGTCAATACTCGATTAAATGTTTGACGGAGTGGGCTTTGGGGTGGAAGAGTAAAGGATGGAAGACGGCGACGGGTGAGGACGTCAAGAACCAGGACATTATTAGGGCCATTCTGGACAAAATGGAGGAAAGGACCAGGGCCAAGTCAAACACATACTTCCATTGGGTCAAGGGGCATTCATCGGACAGAGGAAACTTGGCTGCTGATCGGCTGGCTGTCCGAGGAGCAAAGCTCAGCTGATGCTGGCAGCCATCGTTGGGAGATGTGCCCCCATCACAACTCACAACTTATTGCATGAAGGCGCCTTTTTTTTCTTCTTTGGACTGGCCTCGCCCGTGATGCTGTATGAATCCCGTGGCGAGTCTTGCCTTTCCTCTTTTTTTATTCATTTATTACAGCTCCTCGGACGGGGTTTCGGCTGGCTGGCTGGTTGTTCAGCTCATTTTGATCACGTTCAAATGCCAACCGAGGTAAGCCACGCCAAAGGTCACGATTGCACCAGAGAGGCTTGGAAGGGCGCGCAATGACTGAAGAAGGAGGTCTGCTTGACAGGTAGCCCCTCTCTCTTTTCTCTCCTGTCTCTCTCTGTCCTTTTCTATCTTTTTTTTTCTATGCCCGGAAAAAGGGGGAGGGGGGAGGTGCAAGTCGGGTCTTTGAAGTCGTGGTGGGCAGCGGCAGCCTCTCTGGTACGAACCAGGCATGATATAGTACGGCAGTGGCCATGGTCGTAGCAATGACGGGAGAACTCGTGGCGTTGGAGTGGTCTCTAGTCTGTGGTCTACGACGAGATAGCTAATGGGCTTTGTGTTAATGACATGATACCTCAAAAGAAAGCAAACTTGTTTTTTTTTTTCTCTTTTCTCTTTTCTCTTCGTCTTTTCGTCTTTTTGGGTCCTGGTTCTTCCGATTGTCTTACTTTCATACAAGACTATCAGAGAGTATCATCCTATCTGCGGAGAATATAGAATGTACCGTACGGGAAAGCATCGTGCGTCATATTGACTGGTCGGGTATCGTGCAGCACGGCATGTGCATCGATTTTCGCATCGACGCTGCATCGAAATTCCGCATCGACTTTTCGCATCAGACACACGCATATAACGTCGGGCTGTCATGTCCTTTGTCGCAGAGAATCTCTTGCCGGACATCAAGAAGGTGTGCACGGCACGGCGAGAGGCATTGCGTCAATTTTATAAGGAAGGTGGTAGATCCAGTCACGACTTCTTGTCTGGTCTGGTCTGGTCTGGTCTGGTCGCATTGGGCATCGCTGGTGGTTGTTGGAACTTGGCACTTCTGGTTGCGTTTTCCACGTAGATCCATTGTTGACACACCTTTTAACCATTTTGCCATGATGCCGAATGCCAGGTGTGATGATGACCCAGCACGACTTCGACAAGTGTTCACGACTCGACTCGACTCGACTCGACTCGATCCCCGAATCGACGCCAGCGGGCACAAGCGCAGTATCAGTGGATCTCGAGCAACAAGACCAATCCAGCCCGATCTGAAGCCACGTCTAGACTTGGCGCCAATCCCACCACCGGCACAACCCTTTTTTTTTTCTTCCCTTCTGTGTGCGTGTGCGTGTGTTTATGGTCCCATTCTTCCCAAACTCATCTAGCCATTGCCGGCCATCCAGTGACGACGATTGAAACCATCTCGCATCTCGCATTTACACGTTTTCTCCTCTCCTCTCCTCTCCTCTCCTCTCCCGGTATTTACCTAGACGGCCGCCCTGCTCCTGCTCCCTCTTTGTCCTCCCCGCGAGCAACCTTTTTCTTCTTTTTCTTCTTGTTCCCATGATAGCCCGTCGTCGCAGCATGATCTCGCCCTGCTCCAGCCTGCCAGCCCAGATTCTCGCCGTTGTTGCCGCCCGCGCAGCTTTCTAACATTTGCTTTGGCCGAAATGGCGCACAATATCTGGGCTGTGCCCTTGGCTGTCACGGACTTTAATGTCTTGCTGGCCTTGTTGGGGGGGTTCATCTCCTTGTTCGGGCTGGTGTCGTATTTGTTGAAGGAGAAGTATTACTTGTCTGAAGCGCGTAAGTGCACCCGGCGATGTTGTATCTTAAAAGATTGGTTTGAAATATCCTCGGCACATGTAATTCATTTCCTGACGCACCAGGCATCATCCATCATCTAGTCATATCACTCCTGGTCGGCGTCGCGTGTGGCCCGTACGCCGCCGATTGGATCCGGCCATGGTCGTACGCGGCTTGCCATCGCGACGGTCTCTCGGATGCGCAGTGCGAAGACCGGCTCATGGCCATCACGCTCAACTTCTCGCGACTGGTGCTGGGCGTCCAGCTGGTCCTTGCCGGCGTGCAACTCCCCAGCAAGTACATGTGGACGCAGCTGCGGCCCATCCTGCTGCTCGTAGGTCCCGGCATGGCATGCATGTGGATGGCCACCAGTCTCCTCGTCTGGGCCCTCATCGGCACACCGAGTTTCCTACATGCCCTGGCCATTGGCGCTTGTGTCACGCCCACTGATCCCGTCCTCTCCGCCGTCATCGTCAAGGGCAAGTTTGCCGACCACAACATCCCCAAGGACCTGCAGCATCTCATTGTCGCCGAGTCCGGCACCAACGACGGCCTCGGCTACCCCTTCCTGTTCTTTGCCCTCTACCTCATCAAGTATGTTGGCAGGGACGCGACCGACGGCGGTACCGGCGATGCCATGGGCTTGTGGTTTGCCTACACATGGGGGTACACCATCGTCCTGAGCATCATCTACGGCGCCGTTGTGGGATGGGTCGCCAAGGAAATGCTTTACTTCGCCAAGAAGCGCAACTACGTCGATCGCGAAAGCTTCCTCGTCTTTGCCATTGCCTTGGCCCTCTTCGTTCTCGGCACATGCGGCATGATCGGCACCGACGACGTGCTGGCCTGCTTCGTCGCCGGCAACACATTCACGTGGGATGACTGGTTCCGCATCCAAACCAAGGACGACTCGCTGCAGCCGACCGTGGACATGCTCCTCAACGTGAGCGTCTTCCTCTGGTACGGTGCCTATATCCCCTGGGACAAGATTTCCCACAACGACATCATCCCCTTGAGCCGTCTCGTCCCCCTGGGCCTGCTGGTGATGCTGCTGCGCCGCCTTCCGTGGGTCTATGCCATGCACAAATGGATCCCTCAGATCAGTCATGCTCGCCAGGCCGTCTTTGTGGGATTTTTTGGCCCCATTGGCGTGTCGGCCATCTTTTATCTGTTCATCAGCATCGAGTTCATCAAGGCTTATCTCAGTGACGAGAACGGCGTGCCGAGAGCAGATGTGAAGGACCTGGCAGAGTCCACCACGATTGTCGTCTGGTTTCTCACCGTCTGTAGTGTTGTAAGTTGATATTGGCTCTGCCTTCCCCAAATTCCACCCACCGCTGACAATTTGTGTTGCTCTACCCAGGTCGTCCACGGTCTCAGCATTCCCCTCGGTAAACTCGGCTATCTCGCGCCCAAGCTCCATCGCGTCTTGAGCGAGACTCTGACTGACACGCTGGGTAATGAGAGCGGCAGAAGAACGCCCTTGATAGGTCGCTTCTTCCCCGCCCGTCGCGATGAGGATCCCGAGGCGAGTTTGGCCGCCAAGGTGCGCAGCGGCAACGCACCCATCACTCGCACCGGCCAGGGCACAATGCCGACCAAGATTCAGGAGCAGGACGACCTCGTCGAGACCGCAGCGGGCCCCTCCGACGAGAACGGGAACTCCGAGGGGAGCTCCAACAGAGCCAACCCGGCTTGGTATCGTGCTGCTGGAAAACAAGTCTCTTCTCCTCGATCAGTCGCCGCGGGCGAGTCCGGCACCCCCTCTGCAGGGACAACGACGCCCGCACGGAGCTCCAGGCGCGAAGTCATCTTCTTTGACGAGGTTGGGAATGATAATCCCGACGTCAAGATAACGAGCAACGGCATCATCTCGTAGATCCTGGCTGGTCTCGTATTCTCTGTCTAATTTGTTTTATGCAAGAAATGTTATCATCATTTAACGCAACATATCTTGACTAGTGTCGCGCTTCAATCGCAGGAAAAGGGGTTCGCGAGTGGATATCATGGCATTAAACATTGCGGCCATCTGTTTTAGGTAGTGGTCCTGATAGAGCATTGCGTGGCAGTTATACATTTACTATATAGGGAGGTATATATGAACACATATGAATATATATATATATGTATATATACTAACACCTGTAACCCGTTTCGGGGTTTCCTTTGCGCGAACCGTGATTCGTTTCCATTCTCTTCGCAGATGAGGAGGATGTTGTACATGACTGGGCGGGCTGGCAGACTATACATGTAGTGTAATGCAATATATGGGTATGGTATGGTCATTCCGAAACGTCGTTCCATGGCAGCTCGATGGACCTCCCGTCCCTTTACATCCTTGTTTTCAACAAAACGCTACTGGGTAGGTATTTACCTCCATGCTCTAAACGCGCATGTACATTGCTTGCATGTATTTTACGTGTCCTTGGAACGTATAAGAATAACCAGTAGTCTGTGATACAGCATGCTAATGTGCTTGTTTGATACGTACCATCAGCACAAGCATGGAATGCATCTCTGTAGATGTAAATATACAATCTCTACGAAAAAAACCCTAAAGTGATTATGCGACTGACTTTTCATTATTAAAATGTAAGTTCGATTCCTGCAGGTTCGACAATAGTCATTGCGTGCTGCTTCTCCTACGGAGTCAGCGTCTATCACGACGGGAGTACCAGACCCCGCGGGTGTTCCGCCAGTCTACCTAAAGCCTGGAGGCCGGAATGGCTTCATCTGGTCAGGAGGGATAGATTGTCCTACTTTTAACGATGGGGATCTTGTGCAAGAACGATCGACCGCGAAGGGTCCTACATGGCTCTGACGGGCGGGAAGCCACAACCAGGTTACATGGTAAGTTGATTTGCTTGCTCCAGAATTTCCACCTTGGGGGGGCTCATCGCGATGGCCTTGCGAAGTCTCTTTGTATGTTCATTCATTCATGCTCATTTTTGGGAGGAGTACGCTAGATTACTGGCTTTGTGGGGGGACGAAGTTAAAAAAAAAAAGAAAAATAAAAGAGGAAAATAAAAGGTTTGATAAGTGCATAGTCCTAATGCTTTAAGGGGAATATGGAAAACATTCATCGTTTTCTCTGTCCTTTCTTGCCCTCTCTTATTTCCCTCTTATTTCCCTCTTATTTCCTTCTTATTTCCCCTCCTTTTCCCCTCTTTTTTGTTGTCTTTTTTGTCTTTTTTTGCTTTTTTATCTTTATTCTGCTTTCCCTCTTTTCCCTCTTTATTTTTTATTTTGTTATTTTGTACCCCCCCCCCCCCCTTCTTATTCTTTTCCCATGCTACGTCATCACGTTGTTCAATATCCAGCCTGCAAACGACTCGATATATTCATCGTCGTCCCGACCACATGTGGCTAGAATGGAGGCCAATGGCCCGGGTGCAAGAATGTTCTCGCTTACGAATCCCGTCGCCATGGCAGCCGTTTACAATGGGATATTCCGCGTCCATGACACAGGTGGTGTTCAAATTTTCTTTTTCAAGACTGGAGTGGACCTGACGCAACGCTGTGGATGTGTCAAACGGCAGAGATGGGAACCATGTGAAGATATCGACACCATGGGGGGGCAGGGGGACTCGTGGAACAGCATTTGCTGTGACACTTGCGTATGTATGTACATGGGTATGTAGGTAGGTATGTATAGACATGTAAATATGTTCACACTCGGCGTGGGGGTTTGTCGCCTCGGTGGGAATAACTCCTCGCAAAGAAAGGTCTTTTGCCGGTGCGGCACGTGCCCGAGTTTCAAGAGTAAGGGGCAGGTGGCATCACGCATTACGACCTCGAGACCTCGAGAGGTAGTATGGTATGTACTGTATATGTACATCCTTGAACGTTGTTGCCGCCGAAGATGATGGACAGGAGGCACTGAACGTGCAGTCTGCGGTTGCAACGAAGCAACAGGAGACGCAGGCGTTGCGATGCAGTGGCAGTCCACGGCGCGGTATCATGAAGCGTCCAGTTTCAATGTTTCCATCAGAGATCCGGGATAGACGGTCTGGGAAAGGCCGTAAAGTCAATTGCATGCGCCTCGGATTTCCAGCCTAAGCGAGTGGAACAACATGGTCAACATCAAGGGACATGCGCAGACACATCACATCAGTATGCCATCATCATCCATTGACGGTGTCACGAAGTCGTCTGTTTGGGAAATATTCTGGCATTCCTATGAGTAGAGGGGGCTGCCTTTGCTTGGGTCTTGAACGTGGGAAATCCGAAACCGACTGGGCCATGTTGTTGATCGAGGGCCGTCAACGGTCGTCTTGAATTGACCAGTCACCAGAGGCAGGCGGCAGGCGCCGGCCGACCAGATGCCAGATGCCAGATGCCAAGTTGCCAATTGCCAGCTGCCAGGTGGCAGCAACCTAACCCTGCCTCCTCCTTGGGTACTTGCTTGGCTGCAAAAGAGTAAAAAAGACACCATGAACAACGCGAATGCGTCAATGACACGAAAAACACCAACTTGTTGCGACGGAAACAAACCTTTCAGACCTCCTTCAACTGATAACAAAGTAGCCGTCACTTGGTCCCGTCCCGTCATCAAATCGACAATACCACGCAACCCGCGTCGATTGCGAAGCGCGAGAGCTCAGCCACCCCGCCCAGTCCGGCGTCCGTCAACCGAGCGGAGTTTATGCAAATCGCCAAAATGACGAAAGATTGATGCAGCAACAAACGCCATGCACCTCGAAAAAAGACAACTCCATACAACCAAATTCGTTATCTCGGCGCGATTTTGTTTTATTCTTGGCTTCCTTGCATGTCCTTGCCGCCGCAGGCAGGCCTCCCGGGCCAGCACAATGGCCACAAGCCGCCAGACATTGGGCATGCTGGTCCATCATTGGGCCCTTGTCTGCATGCGTACATTATGTATAAAAAGTTGCAGCACATGGATGATGGGGCACGGCCGCCAGATGCCGCCGAAAGGGAGATAAAAATGAATAAAATGAAAATTAGAAAAAAAAAAAAAAAAAAAGGAAGAAAACGAAAACCAGTGACGACAACAACAACCTGGCGACACCAACCCCCCCTTCCCCCTTTCCCTTATCGTGGCAGAGAACTATGTTGAAACCAGAAATCGACGAAACGAAACCTTGTTGCAGATGGCGGCATTCACGAACTGTAGAGGCCAAAAGATAAAAACAAAGCTCGTTCATTGGCGGACACGACAAAACCGCCTAGTCCATTTTTTTCAATGACGAGAACCATTCCAGCCACAGCCAACAAGGATTAAAACCCAATTCTAGCAGATACCAGCCGCCCGAGTCGGCCAGATGCGCAGAATTCGGACATGTCGCACACTTCCCGGACCTTGGACGCCGGATATTCCGAGGTGAGGAGGGTGGGAGGGGGGTGTTTGCAGCAAGTCAAAAAATGGTGGGCTGCCAGCTTGCAGCCGAAGTGCCGTGGCGAGATGAGGCTTTTCTTTTCTTTTCTTTTCGTTTTCGTTTTTCTTTTCTTCTTCTTTCTTTCTAAAAAAAAATAATGTACTTCTTACTGTGTGCACACAAGTGCAAGTCCGTTTTTCCCTGGTTTCGGAGCCGAGAGCTGAATCTACCTTGCAGTGATCGCTGAGGATGTTACAGATGTTGCAGGATATTGCATCATAGAATCTTTACCACCAGCACTATCATCATCATGGACGCTCTTCTTGTTGCTGGCACTTGGTTGATATGAGGGGCTCGTACGGATGAGACTCTTCTGCAAGGAGGATCGAGATGCCCTTTTAGTTCGGGCCGTTCCGCCATAAACAAGGCTGAAGGCAGGCTCCATGTATCAATGAATCCTGAATAGTCGCGGCGGTTGGCACAAAAAAGCAAGAAGAAGAAGAAGAACAAGAACAAGAACAAGAACAAAGAACAAGAACAAGAACAAAAAAAAAGTCATCATTCATGTGAACGAGGTGAAACACGTCCATAATGGATTCAATTTGACTTTTTGAGGCACAAGTTGATGGTAGATGCTTCTTCATGTTCAGGAAATTGAACCGTGCCTGCTTGCCAGGGGTAAAACCACCAGGGCATCAGTTCGGCAATGCGAGATGACATAGCGACTACCCTTCGGGAGACAACAACCCATATCAAACTCAAACATATGCGGGCTACCTTTTGCATCGAGTGGCATGCAGAAAAACCACCACTGCATTGGACGATGTGACTTGGCGATAAAGGGTGAAGGGTGAAAGGTTCACGTCCCATGTCGAATCCACCGAGGGGCAAATTCGTCGCATCATATTCTCCATTCCATTCCGTCGTCACATAATTTGCAAAATAAAAATGAAGAATAAAGAATAAATAAAAATTGAACAAATTCTTTATGCAAACATGTTCAATACCATTTGCTTCTGCCTCATACATACGTCAGTCGTATCACGTCCGTATGCTGTGAACGTGCAGTTGTTTGCAAAACGAGTGAATAAGTTGGATGGAAGGGGGGGGGGGGTTTGTCCACCAGGAAAATTGTTTCTTTTCTAGTTTTTGGTTTGACTCAGCCCATGATCCTGTCACTTGAAAAAAAGAAGAAAAGGACAGAAAGAAAGAAAGAAAAAAGTGCCATTCCTAGCCCAAACCATAATGTGGCCCGCCCCGCCTAATAGTCTTGGTCTGGATTGGGTTCTCGTTCTGAATAATTGTTGTGTAGCGCAACGAAAAGGAGGAACCAGAACATCATTGTACGTACCTTCTACAACGAGCTTCCTACTTCCTACTTCCTACAACCTTCCTAGGCGAGACCCGCGAGGAACAAGGCGCCAAGACGCTACTTTAGATCTGACCCTCCCCCCTTCTCTTCCCGTGACGATAATGTCCCTCTGCCTTTGTCTTGGAGAAAGGTCCGCCGGCAGAGTCCACCAGCCAAGTTTCTAGCTTCTGTGGATATTGTCGAATATCCCCGTGTCGTGTCTGGGTCACGTTCTGCTCACCGATTTCGACGCTTTGCCCACCCCTCAGCCAAATCCAAGTCAGTGCGGTGTCATTGCGGGATATGGGCTGTGGCGAGCAGACGGCAGATGGCAGACGGCAGACGGCAGATGTGTCCGGAAAGAGCTTTGCTTTTTTTGCGCTCCGCGTGACCGGATTGAGCACGAGAGTGATGCTACAAGGCTGACGACGATGATTTGTGGTGTTTTTGTTCTTGTGGTTCAAAGTCTCGAATTTCTCTTCTTTTATTTTTCTTTTATTTTTTTTTAGTTGTGGTGGTGGTGGTGGTGGTGGTGGTGGTGGTGGAGGGAGGAGGGGTGGATCCAGCGTGGGCTGTGTGTGGGGTGGGCAGGAAAATCCAACTCCATTTGATTTGACAGGAAAAAAGACGGCCATGAATTTGAAATTGATTTGAAATGCGTACAAGCCGCTGACTTTTTGCCCATGGTGCTTGCTGGACTCTGAACGCAGCTGAGTCGGCAGGGCTCCGTAGGTACAGCGCATGGTACGTACCTGGTAGTGTGTGGTCGCTGCGTGCAAGTGGTCATGATTGGCACGTCGGCCGGCCTGCCGCTGGCGAGAGGTTGTGTGTGTGCTGTGCCTGTTCAGTGTCGCATTCTGTTTCCTGGCTGCACCAGACTGCCAGCCTGCCAGTCTGCCAGTGCTGGCTGGGCGGACAAAGTATTGATCTGGGAGGGTGCGACCAACCAGACAGGGCGGTCCTCGCGCTGTAGCAGCGCTGGCAGGACTCGCGCGGTGTGGGCCGGTAACGGCGCCCACTTGGCAACCGTCACTGGGCCGTCCTCCACGCACGACCTTTCATCCATGTTCAGATGCTTGATCAATGATTTCCCTTACCCTCCCGACCCACCCTCTCCATCCTACCAGATCTGGACAGGTACTGTGTACTTACCATTTTTTTTTCTTTTTTTTTTTTATATTCGAGTGCGTGGCTGCCAGACCAAGGCCAAGGAGGGCCGACCACGCACTTGCTGGATTGCTAAATCCGGGCGGGGCGCATCTAGTCTCCGCATGAATGATCCAGTCTGGCGCCCGTCTGGTGTCTGTTCGATCAATGGTGAATCGTGATTCGTGAATGGTCAATGGCCAATTGGCACACCCAGGGTCTTGCTTGGTACAAGATACTTTGGCCAGACAGAGTTACCGGCGCCATTCTCGTTCCATTGTGACTGGACGTTCGGACTCCCTGTCCCTGGCCGCCTGGCCTCCTCCTAGACTTCCTGGAATTAGGTTGTGTCTGGTGCATTTCCCTCCAGCCTGATCCGCGACAACAAAGTCTCCATGTGCCCGCCACTTCAGCCACTCACTATCCAGGAAGTGCATCATTCGCACACACTTCTGCTCTCCTTCTTCCTCCACTCAACCCGATTCCACCAGGCCAGACCCTTCTGTTCGGCCTTGCGGCCATCATTTCCGCCATTGTCCCAACCTTCTCTCTCCGCATACGTGCTATGTTTTGCCAACTTGGCTTCGCCTTTGTATCCATACCATATCGGCCGACGTTTTGACCATTTTCTTCTCCTTTTCGCTTTTCTTCTCTGCCCTTTATTTTGTGTCTTTTTTTCTTCTTTTCTTTTTTTTTTAAAAAAAACGAGGCCCTCTTGTCCAGCACTCGAGCGACGAAAAAAAAAAGAAAAACACAAAATAAAACAAAATACAAAATTCCACCATCAAATCCGTGGCGAAATCGACCGGCTTTTGGGACTTTCGGTTGATGCAAACGACCACGTCAGTTCATGTCCATCACTGACACCAAATATTCGCTCGCATTCGAAATCCATTGCTTCACGATTCACATTTACGATCACATCGACGCTACAACTAGATTCATTTGCAGACACTGCCTCAAATCATTCTTGCCTAATATCGACTGACTCTTCTAGCAGTACAATCGAATCCTCAGGACAGCAGCCCATCAATTACTAGCAAAATCCTTGCCCGTCTACCATCTACAGCGAATCATCCTCGATACCATTCGATTTGCACGCTGGGGGTTTTTTTGGTCGCGGATCCCTTTATTTCCTCTTGCGCCCCGGGCTTTTCGTCTCTTCTTTTTCTTTTTAACGATCCCCCCCACGAATTGAACAGTCCAGCCACAACAGGCATTCGACTGCTACCGATCGAGCTCAAGAAAACGGACGTCAAGCAGAACGCACACACCTCGTTCTGATGGTCATGACCTCCGCCGGAGGACATACCGCCGCAGGTCCTCTCATAGCGGACGTAGGACTGCCGAGCGGCGATTTTCAGGACATGTCCGAGGACGAATTTGGCGCTGCTACCTTGTTCGACTTTTCAAATAGTCCAGACACATTACAAGGCTTGGAAGCAGCTATAGGCTCCAATCATCAAAAATCCTGCTTGAACCCCCAGGACCTTACCTCCGCCGGCCCCTTTCCAGACTCACCAAACGGGTCCTATCACGACTCGTCTTCCGAGTCGGCATCCTCCTCCAAGAGGACTCGTAGCACAGATTCGGCCAAGACGCCCCTCACAACTCGCGAGAGCACCATGGACACAAGCCCCGACATGAAGATGGAATGGGGAGACGCTCGTTTTCCCGATTTCGCCGAGGACGATCATCAATTCACATTTGGCCGTGATGCTGATATCCCCGCCATTGATGGGTTGTTTCCGTTTGGTGAGCAAGATGACAGCTTTATGGATCATTCCTTTGATTTCGAAAGTGCATCCAGCAGCCCCGGCACACAGCCTGCTACTAGCCATACGAGCATGGCATCGCCATCCATGCCGACCATCAAAAACAACAGTCCACAAAAGTCGACGGCTAAAACTAGCCACAAGACGAAAAATAAAACGGGAAACCATAAAAAGCAAGGCTCGGTAAGTTTTTTCTTTTTCCCTGTCGCGTTGCACACACACTCTCCCTCTTTAAAGAGCCTTGTAGCTGACACTTGACCACCTCCTCTGATTATGATTCCGTGACAGCGCTTTTCAACGTCGTCCCATGCAGCCAAGATTCCTGCCTCCAGACAAGTCTCCCCGATGTCTGCTTTGGTCACAAGCCACCACTGTTCGTCTCCCACCGCTACCTTCTTCAACTCATCCTCCTCTGTGGGTAATCCGGTCAATGGGAATGCCATATGGTCTAACAAAGTAGACATCGCCTCGGCTTCGGCGCCCGACAAGCTATCAACTTCCACCCAATTTGGCACGCCCATGTCTATACCGCAACAGCCGTCTTCATGCAATGGCGCCGCCAGTCTCTCGGCCCAAAACTTCAAGCCCGGTTACGAACTGCGGATTTTGCCCACGCCACTCAAGTCCCGCGTCGAGACCCAGATTCCCATCAAAATGACTCTCTCGCCGCTGCCCCCTGGCGTCACCAAGCTACACCTGCCTGCCCATACCATATCCAAACCCAAGCTGCTGACTCGTCCGAGCCCTGGACGCTCACCCGATACCCTCGAACTTCACGTCGGCTTGGTGTGCACAAGTGCCATGGAAAACGGAGATCTCAGGAAAAAGGCTTTGGAGAGGGCCGCGTCTGTTCCACAGGGCTATCTTCCCGATCTCGATGACGAAGCAAATGCTCCGCAGAATGGTGGTGATGTTCGCATTTGCGCGGGCTGCATCACGAGAGAAAGAAAACGAGCTGCGCGCAAAAAGATCAAGAAACCTGAAGAGGAGAAGGTCTGGAGCCTTGACGAGGAACGACGTGTGATTGTTTTCAACACGCAGGAAGTCAAGGAATGGCAACCTCTCAGCGGTGTGTTGGATGCCAACGGACGCCCTGATCCAGTGGTACCCTCTCGCGCCATGCAGATTGACGCCCCGATGCGCATTGCGTGCTATTGCAGACATCACAGCGAAAAGATGGGGTTTAACGTGATTTTCACCATCAAGGATTACCAAGATCGAGTCATCGCGCAAGCCATGTCCAACCCCATCATGATTACGGATGACCACAAGACACACCCAATGACTCAAGTTTCGAATCCCCAAGTATCAGAGGCGGTCACTACAACGACCATCCCCGTTCCCATTCCTGATCCCGTCCAGCAGCAGCCGATGGATACCGGCAACATGACAATGTTGCCGGGATCCCTAAATGGAACCTTCCAAGTCACGCAGTCAAATACCGAGGGCAATATGAACCGTGGCGGACAGTCCCCCTTCCACGGATCTTCTGCCTCGGGAAAGACAACACCTACGCTCAAGGCATCAACTCCCACGGGCCGCCCTCTCTCTCGACCTTCGTCGCCCAATCAAGGAGGCCCGGCCAAGAAGAGAAAATCAAGTAGTTCTGGCAGGGTGCCCAATGGGCTGACCATGACAAGACTGGACACCTCGCCCGCTCCTGGTTCTCAGACCACATCAAGTCAAGTCTCGAGTGCCCCCTCCCCGTTTTCACCTCATGCCAGTCCCTTCCAGACGCCTGAGCAACTGTTTGGGGTTCTCAGTGGCCAGCAACCGTTTACCAATGGACCCCCGACCCCTGGTAGCACCGACCAGATTCCGTTATTCTCGAATCCGAACCGCTCCGCCAGTATGGACAATTTGGCCATGACCCAGCTTTACTCGGCACCGGCATCAAGTCATCCCAGCCGAGCTCCCAGTCCAAATGGCTTGCGCAGCACCGTCGCGAATAATCTGCAGAACCAATTTTCGCAGAATTTGGCTGCTAATCTCTACACCCTACCAATCAACGTCAACCAGACGCGAGCACCGCCAGTCATTCACAAGATCATCCCCAACGAAGGACCCACGATCGGTGGCATTGAAGTGACTGTGCTGGGAGCTTCATTCTTCCAGGGACTTGAAGTCTGGTTCGGCGATTTCAAAGCCACAACCACAACGTACTGGGGAGACTCATCTCTCGTTTGCTTGCTGCCCCCTTCGCCCGTCGCCGGCACTGTAGCCGTCACGTTTAAGCACCAGGGCGTCGTCGGCCCGTCAAGCTTTGGCATTGGCAAGCAGCCGTCTATCTTTAAATATATTGATGATAACGAGGATAAGCTCATCCGTACCGCGCTTTCTGTTTTGGGACATAAAATGTCGGGGCAAATGGTTGATGTGAGCGATCTGGCGCGGAGGATTCTCAGCGACGGAAATTCAAGCTGGTCTTCTGGCAGTGGTAGTGGAGGGGGAGGAGGAGGGGGAGGCAGTGGTGGCATCAATAGTAATGGCTCAGCTGGGTCGTCGTCTGGAGGTGCCATGTTCAACCACTCTGGGACAACACATCACGAACATCTCGAATCACAGCTTCTCAAGTGTCTGGACCTCATCGACCTCGATGATAGCACGCACAAGACACGTCTTGACCTCAAGAGGTCCACTGGACATACGATGCTTCATTTGGCGTGCTCGTTAGGCTACCATCGATTTGTTGCCGCCCTCCTCGCCCGTGGAGCGAATCCAGATGCTCGGGACAAGGGAGGCTTCACACCATTGCACATGGCGGCTATTCACAACCATCCGGAGATTGTGCGACGTCTGATGCTTGTCGGAGCCGATCCTACGATCCGTAGCTTATCGAGCTTGACTGCGGCCGACGTAGCCCAGTCCCGGGCCGTTCTGCGAGCCATTCGCCAGTCGGAGAGCCGTGTACGGTCTCGAAGCGGAGGATCATTCCATAGCCGTGCCAGCAGTGCCGCCTCGTTGCGATCACTTTGGGAACCCATGACGAGAGCTCACACACACGAGGAACCAATACACTCGGACGAACTAAGTTTAGAAAGCCCCGAATATACCTCTGGGGACTATGAGGACGAAGACCCGGATGAGGATCATTATCTCATTATGCGTCGTGTCAATACCACGGAAGAAGATGAGCAGTCTTCTGAGACGAGTGATGACGACTCTCATGCGTCTGTTGAGGCCCCAGGCTCACCGACAACAGCAATGGCCGCCGCACTGAGGGACCAATTTCAACAACAACTGCAGCAATTCCAACAGACGATGGGCTTGCATCTGCAAAATCTCGCTCAATTGGCTCAGATGCCCGCGCTTCCAGGAATGGCCATGCTTCCCCATTATCAAGCATACCTACAGCGAGTTCAGCAGTTAGTGCCTGGCATGTCTACTGCTCGTCCTGGAGCTGCCGAATCATCTGCGTCATCCGGACCATCTGGATCCTCCGACGGCCAACACACCAAGATGGACAGCCGTTGGTGGGACATATCTTCATACATGAACAACAGCGGCCCGGCACTGCCACCTGCTTATGAAGACATTTTCCCGCAAGAGGACCTGGATCGCAAGGAAGAATCCGCTGTACGAGCTGCCGCCGAAACCGAAGCGGATGCGAAGTGTGCTTCTCTCTATGATCAGTCCGCGACCACCACGACTCGGACGACAGTGGTGACGCAACAGGCTGAGAGTGAGCCTCCCGAAGTGCTCAAGATTGGACTCAAAAACGCCATTACCAAGGAACAACAGGAGCAGTTTTTGCGCGCCCGGGAGGCTAAGCTCAAGAGCCTTGGCAGTGACCGAAACCTATTCTTCATCTGGGTAAGTTGCCATGCCGGACCATCTGAAAATGCATGTGTCAAACCGAGGACAGAATATCGTTGCTAACATGGCTGCAGATTCCCTTGCTTCTCGTTATGGTTTGTGCCATGCTGTACAGTTACTTTCCGTCTCTATTTCCCTTTATTTGGACCTCACTACGAGCGCTGCTACAAGCTGGTCACAGCCGGGTGTTTCGGCCAACGCTTGCTACACATGACCGAGTTGTAGAAGTGTGAACATGAAAGAATTCAATGACTTTTTTTTCTTGTTTTTTTTTTTTTTAAAAAAAAATTTATTTGATTCTTTCTTTCTTTCTTTTTTTTAGAGGCGCACCTTGGATGCCGAATGATGGTACTCCTTTTCTATTTTTTTCAAGTCGCGAGTCCAGAACGCGATATTAGAATGGCCTCCGGTCTATTTTATTGTTTAGAGGCTTCCGCGGGATCAGGGCTCACATTTAGATGTTTTGACGGTTCTCTGCAATAGTAAAGAGGTACATGTCTACGAAAACAAAACGGACAACATATTTTACTCTTTGATGTGGAAAAGGGGAATGGGTCTGGGTTGCGGCCAGCGATGGTATGGTTCGCACTGCAATTGACCAACGATGACCGAACGTTGATATGGAGATTGACGAGACGCATGCAATGGCTGAGCAATACAGGAGTCGAGGGTGTCTGTCTCTTTTGTCAGGTGTTTGGCTTTTTTGTTGTCTTGTCTTTTATCATTCAGGGGTATCTTTTTTTTCCTTTTCCTTTTTTCCCCCCCGCTGTGTATCAATGTCATTTGTCCTCAAACTCTTGACGATGCCACGCATGCGGTGGTTGTTTTCCCCGTTTGATAGCGAGAAATGGATGCTTGTTAGCGGGGACGGATGAATTCACTGGCATCACGAGCAGTACATTACATACTAGCGTATAGGTAGACGGGTCAACCATATTCGATGTGCAGTCCAACCACCCCTTTTTTCACTTTCCATCCGATTGACAGGGGTGTTTAGGCAGGGACATTGTCCGCCGCAGATAGCGAGACGTGGGTTGACTTGTAATGAAGGCGTGCCGTGCGGCGCAACATGGAGTTTGATTATCGCCTGCATCGAATCTACAATCCCATTTAGGACACAGGTTGAAAGCAGGAGAGCAAGTGTCAACAAGATGGTGTATACAGGGTATACATGTTTTTTTTTTATATATATATTCACGTTATACGTTTCACGCATTCACCGCATCAATCCATGGTACTAGAGGTGGTGAAGAAAATATTGTCATGAGATTGTATATGTACTCTCATGTGAAAAATGTGTCCAGAGCGCCGTCCATTGCTTGTGCCCATGCCAGAAGATGAGATAAGATGCGATGCGATGCGATGCCTGTAGTTTTAAAGGGGTTGTACCTAACGCCGTGACTTGGGGGTAAGGGGGGGAGGATAAGAGACGGAAAACGAAATAGAGAAGTTTGAAGGACATATAAAAGGAAACATAAAAAAAGAAACATAAAAAAGAAAAATAAAGGAAATAAAGGATATATAAAGAAAATTAAAAAAAAAAAAAACAAGGAAAATCCTGTACTAAAACAAAAATTAGAAACCCCAAACATAAAATTACTTCTCCCGTGCCAGTACCATCTTTTCTCTCTCGCTCTTTCTCCGCTCAAACTGCTTCTTGGTGTGTCTGCGCTCATTCTCCTCTTTCCGCTTGATGGATTTGAGTTCTTGGGCCTTGATCTCGCCGGCCTTTTTGAGCACCTTGGGGACGTGTCTGTGGCGCATGACGCGTCGAATCTCGGGCATGTGGCCGTAGCGGTGGGTGAGGGCTTCGTTGTACTCGAGGGCCTGTCGCTGGCGGGTGGACTTGATGCCGCCGCTCTCGGAGGCGTTGGCTCTCCAGAGGCGGATGTTGCCGTCGTCGGAGCCGGAGAGGATGTAGCGGGCGTCGGGGGTCCATTTGGCGGTCATGACGCGCTGCATGCGCTTGGTGTGGTAGATGTCGCGGGAGTGGCCCCGGTCGCGGTTCCAGAGGCGGATGGTGCGGTCCCACGAGGCGGAGACGAGCTCCTCGCCCGTGGGGGAGAACTCGACGTCCATGACGGCGGCAACGTGGTCCTTGAGGATGTTGAGGGCGCGGTCCATCTTGCGCATGTCGAAGAGGTAGATGTTGTGGTCCTCCGAGGCGGTGGCCAGGTTGAAGGCCTCCATGGGCGACCATGCGATGTGGTTGGTGGCGAAGCTGAGGACCGTCTTGGCCACGGGGGTCGATGTGCGGAGGTCGTAGATGACGACGGAGCGGTCGTTGGAGCAGGACGCCAGCACCGACGTCTCGACGTAGTTGAAGGCGACGTTGGTGATTGTGTCGACAGAGGTCGGCCACTTGAGCACCTCGGGCGCGGCCGTGTGGCGCTCGAGATCATAGATGCACACGACGCTCGAGGAGGCCGCCGCAAAGGCATTCTTGGACCGGTGATGTGACAGGCTGGTAAAGGCTCCCGCGCCGAGCCACGAGGATATCGGCGCCGCGTCGGGCTTTGTGTTGTACGGGTCAAATAGCTTGATGGTGCGATCCGCCGCGCAGGTCAGCAGCTTCTGGTCGCGCGTCCACTCCATGGCCTTGACAATGTTTTCGTGCGCCGTCGTGTGCCATAGGGAGTCGTCGCGGTTGGTCAGGTCCCAGACCTTGACGACGCCGTCGCCGCTGCCGCTGGCGAAGCGCTCGAGCGAGTTGGGATCCTTGGCGATGGAGTAGACGCCGTCGACGTGGCCGCGGCCCAGCTGTCCGATGAAGGGCTTGGCGTGCATACGCTCCAGCTTGGCGGCGTTGAGGGCTCTTTGATATTCTCGTGCTCGTTCAAACGGGTGGAGGGCGGCGTCGAGGTTGCGAGGGACTTTGGCGGCATCGGAGCCTGGCGGTTGGTGGTCCGCCAGAGAGCGGTTGAGGGCTTTGATCTTCATGGTCTGGTCCTTTTTTTTTTTTTTTTTTTTCTTCGCTCAGTTTATGATATGATTTATGATACGGTTTGTCTGTCCTTTGATGTTTAAAAATGCCGATGCGAATTGTAGTTTCCGGCGACGTAGGCGATTGAAGGAATCGGGCTGGTGCTGTCTAGGTAGGTACACTTCTTCACGTTGGATGAGGCGCCGTTTGTTGGTTTTTTTTTTCCCTTCCTTCCCTGCTTATCGACAAGTTATGATGCACGTCGATCAGAAGACGGATTATCGCTTGTCCGAGAGCTTCGGTGGGTCGAGGGTGACACCTTTTAGTAAGTACCTACTTGGGTACTTGGCCGCCCTGCAGCCAGAAACAAGCAGGGTCCCGCCTCACGGTACCTTGCGTTGCGCCAGTCCAGAACTCCTTCACTTTTCTGCCGCAAAAGACGATCCCATCATTCCGTTACGCCCTGCCCGTCCCGAACAACCTGTCCCGGAATAGCAAAACAATTGTTTACGTCTGGAACCCACACGAACCACAGCTTCATTAGGAAAAACTCGCTCTCATTTTCCGCCCGCGTTGGCGGCCCGCTCGACTCCTCGCCAAGATGGATGGCATGAATTACGATCCCATGGTGATGGATGGTGAGCCGGAGCAGCCACAAGTTACCATCTCTGCTGTATGGCGCATCATTCTCTTTACAGAGCCTGCTTTGCTTTTCTTTTCTTCTTCTTTTTTTGTTTTCTAATGTTGAAAACACCAAAAAAAAAAAAAGTCCCTTCAAGAGCCTTGAGACTAATTTTCTGCGCCAACCTCATCTTCCCGCGCGACAATCTGGTTTCATAGGCCGACAGCACGCGTGTCGACTTTGCGCTATCCAAGACAAATCTCTCGTTTGCCAACTCGATACGAAGAATCATCCAGGCAGAAGTGCCGACCATTGCGATTGATCTGGTCGAAGTCGAAATCAACAGTTCCGTGCTCGCCGACGAATTCATCGCCCACAGACTGGGCCTCATACCGCTCAACGCCAAGGGCGTCAACGAACTAAACTACTCGAGAGACTGCGATTGCGAACAGTACTGCGAACAGTGCAGCGTGACGCTGACTTTGCATGCGCGATGCACGAGCGACGAGATCATGAAGGTGTACGCGCGGGATCTGGTTGTTGATGGCCGTCATGCCACGCAGGTTGGCGCGCCTGTCATTACCGATCCGGAGGGGATGGGTTGTCTGATTGCCAAGCTGCGAAAGGACCAGGAGCTGAAGCTCACGTGTATTGCGAAGAAGGGCATCGCGAAGGAGCATGCCAAGTGGATGCCTACGTCGGCCGTGGGGTTCGAATACGATCCTCATAACAAGCTGCACCATCTGGACATGTGGTTTGAGAACAACACTGATCCAGAAAAGGAATGGTAGGATTTCACGTTTTTTCTTCTTCTTCTTCTTTTTCTCTCCTTCCTAAGCAAATCAATCGACAAAGTTGGTGCTGACCGTGTTTCGCGTTTGTTCGTTGGGAACGCTGGCCAGGCCCAAGAGCAAATATGCAGAATGGGAGGACCCCCCACAAGAAGGCGAGCCATTCAACTACGATGCCGTACCGGACCGTTTCTACTTTGAGGTCGAGACATCAGGGAGCATGGAGCCCGACCAAATCGTCCAGGGAGGCATTCGCGCACTGCAACAAAAGATTGGCGCGCTGCTCAAGGGCCTTGATCCGAAAAAGTACGGCGGCGAGGAGGCCGCCGAGTTTACCGGACCCCGGAGTCCAGATCTGAACATGGAGGGTGGAACGACGCCTTGGCAGGATGGGGGATACACAACTCCGTATGGAGGCAACTTGACTTCGTACGGCGGCGGCAACAACACTTCGTATGGCGGTGGCAACAATACCGCATACGGAGGTGGTTCTGGCGCGTACGGCACAACACCGTACGGGCAGTCTTCGTGGCATTAAACACGATCATCAGGGTGGGGGTGAGGGGATAAAGTGCGACACCGGCGTTCAATGGCATGGGGGTATGGAAACATGACATGTACAAGAAGGTATAGAAAGAAGAAAGAACAAGAAAAAAAAGGCAATCCGTTTTACGTCGTGTCGCTTTTGGGTCTGTACAGTACGGTCTGCAACTTTCTAGAGTGGAAAAAGAAAGAGGATAAAATAAAACAAACAGAACAGAAACAGATTATGACGACGCCTACACCTCAAGTGGGGCGTCGACTTTTTGGAATTCAAAGAATGGTCTTTTTTCTTGTTCTTTTTTCTTTTTGTTTCCCTTTTCTTTTGTCTTGATCTTTGTTCCGCCATGGTCGTCCTTCTACGGCAGTAGCATCTCCTCTCATTTAATCACGTAAAAGAAAAAAAAAACACAAAAAGAGAAGAAAAAAAAATTAGAATGAAAAACAAAAGTCTAAGAATCTAGAATATAGTCTTGTCCCACGTCTATGTTGTCTATCCTGATTTCTGTCATTACAGCCACTACGAACTACTCCATTGTACATCCCTGCTTTACGGTCCGCCAATCTTTCCGATGCAATACCGCGTGGAATGAATGAGTCGCGTATAGATGTCGCCATTGGGGAATGGGAGGGCATGGGCTGTTTCTATCCCAATATGTAGATGATGGTGGTGGTGGTGCTGTTGGCGCTGGGGGTCTTTTTTTTTATGCGAGCATGTGTGCTGCGTCTGTCTTTATGGGTTCTTCTCGTCGAGGCCTCGGAGCTGTCTGTATGTTTTGCGGTGTATTTCTAGAAAGATGAATGTGCAGATTGTGTGGCTGTCGAGGGAATCACATGGGTCACGAAGGGGGGGGGGGGGGGGGGGAGGATTAGCAAGAGAAGGGATGTATAAATAGAGGTGACTAGGTGAGAGAAGCGGTGAAAGGTGGTGAAAGGGCGTGATGGGACAAAAAAAAAAAAAGAATGAATGAATGAATGAAAGAAAGGGGGCTGAGACTTACGGTCCTAGTCTGAGGAAGCTTGGGACCCAGCCTTTAAACATCCATGTCAGTCCATCCGTCTTGTAAATGTCGCCGACGAGACGGATGATTCCCTGGTTTTGCGTCGAAGACATGACTCTCGTCTTGATCACGTCAATGGGACTGGTGGCCGTCGCGGCAGCCAAGCCCGCCAGAAAGGATGCCGAGAAATGCGTGGTCAGGGTATCCCCCAGAGGAGTGTAGTCCACGAGGAGTCGCTTAAAGGTATCGTACGTGGCCAACTGGCCGGCCGTCATGACGGCCGCGCGACTGCTGTTGGGCAACCAGCCGCGGAACCAGCTCAGGGGCCCTTCTTCCCTTGCCATGCGCACCATGCCGTCCACGGCGTGTTTGTAGTTCCGCCTCTCGTGGGGAGGCAGCGCCGCATCATGCTGCATGCGCACGTTGAGCACATCGGCAAAGTTGCCGGCAATGCCGCCCAGGAAGCCGGATGTGACGGCCATGGCGGTCAGGACGGGGAACGTAGGCTCGCCGGTCGTCCTGGTATAGCGGGACTTGAGTTCCTCGTAGACGCCGAATCGGACCGTCGAGTAGGTCAGCTGGCGGAGCAGGGAGGCGGATATGCCGCTGTAGAGGGCCAGAGGGCCGTCCGTCTTGACAATGTGGACAAACGTTTTGCTCATGGATTTGGGTGCATCGCCTTTGCGCATTTGTAGTCGGACCTGTCAATAAGGGGGGTGTAAAGGGGGGCGGCGGCGAAAAGTTGGAAGTCAATTATGAGATACTGCACGTAGTGGTGTCTGTTTTGCAAAAAAAGAGTCTTCCCTTCTTTTTTGCTCTCTTTTCCCCCTCTTGTACCCCTTATATTCTCTCTCAATTTCTCCTTCCCATTCTTTCGATGCGCAATTCATGGAAAAATTTTCGCATATGGCGGGGACAAGAAATAATCTTACCTTGACTATATTGTCGCACCAGTTAGTATATATGATATCTCCATATTTTCGCAATCCGCCACATGCCTGCCCCAGCTGGCTTTAGGGACTTCTTTTTTTCCTTTTTTTCCTTTTTTTTTTTTATTTACTTCTTCTCTTCTCTTTCTCTTTTCTTTTCTTTTCCTTTCTTCTTCACAAAACTTGCCTAGATCAAGAGGATGTGTCACACAGGCGGCCATGCTACTCGCACTTCCGCCAAACCAAAAAGGATACCGCACCGGCGGGCCCATCTTCTTTTTGCGCTGCTCAACGCGTTCCTCCTTGGTGAGTTTGCGGGCGGGCGTGGGCGTGGCCGTGGGCGTGGTCGTCGCCTTGGACGTTTCTACGTCCGAAGCAGCAGCCATTGTGGACGGTTGTATGCGCAGGGCGGGAACGGTCGAGGAGGAGGGTGACTTTTACAGATGCATTGCATTGCAGCAAAAGAGTCGCAGGCAGGATGCAGCGTGTTGCACGGGAAGCCGTTGGGGGGGGGGGGGTCGTCGTGTAGGATAAGGTGAGTGTGAGTGAGAGAATCGGATTGTCCTCTCGGGACTTGGAAGTGGTTTGTGCTGCGTCGTCTTGTCGGCGTTGGCTGTTGACTGTTGGTGTGACATGTGAGCCGCCGGCGAGTCGCGGAGCTGCTTGTGCTCGGTGTTTAATGTTGGTTGGCAGAAAAATGGAACCTGGCGCGAGGCGGTGACGTAGTTGGTTGTGCATTTCGAAATTCGGACCCTGCAAAGTTCAGACCATTCAGTCATGCATGAGACATTGTCAGGTCGTTCCATGACGAATGATTACACAAATGCGCTTGGGCGGAAATAAAAAGGGTGTAAAGAGGTTATTGCGGCAGGCATTTGACCAACTCTAATGTTGTATTATGTCTATATGGTATATACCTGGGTGTGCTGAATCCTGCTGGATGCGAGCGCGAAATAGGCACAGGGTAGGTTGCTCGATGGAGCGACGCATGAAAATGCAGGGTCCAAGACTCCAAAACTCCAAAACTCCAACCTCGATCTCTCGAGATTTCGACCTCGGTCGAAGCTTTGAAAAAATCCAGCGTCACAAGCCCAACCTCACTGCCACAATTGCCCGCCATTGGCAACGTGACCGCCACCAAGACATCGCATAATGTGGATGTCAAGTTGAACATCGGCCATTTACCATGTCAATCCGGATGGGGAGCTTGCGCGCCGTCCTGGGGTGCAGCCGCCAAATCCAGCTCCCCCGAAGCACTTTCTTTAGAGCTTTCTCGTGCTCAGGTTAGTCACCCACGCCACCCATGCGGCTCGGCCTAGGTCTCAAACTCTTCTCGTGCTAAAGAAGCCATGCAGGGCACCGTCTATCAACACAATCCTCACAGACATCCAGTGGCTCCCTTTCGGTTCGAGGGGTTACCTACAAGAAGGATCCTGCCTGGTTCAACATCCCATCCAACGTGATCGACGCCACGTCGCGAAGACTTCATTTGCAGAAAGACCATCCCGTGTACATCACTCGCCAAATCATCCAGTCGAGCTTCCCTCCACCTACCTTCAAGCACTACAATGACTACCACCCCGTCGTGTCGACGCACCAAAACTTCGATTCGCTGGGATTCCCGCCCAATCACCCTGGTCGAGCCCTCTCCGACACATACTACATAAATGACACGACCCTGCTACGGACGCACACGAGTGCGCATCAGGCAGACGTGTTTCGAGCCAACGAAAGCGATGGCTATCTCATATCCGCCGACGTGTATCGCCGAGATGCCATTGACCGAAGCCACTACCCCGTCTTCCACCAAATGGAGGGGGCAAGGTCATGGGACCGGAACCGCGTGCCCAACGGTGACATAGCCGCCGCCGTGAGAGCGGACCTCGCGAAGCTATCAAAACACAATGTGCAGGTAGAGGACAACAATCCCGCCTTTCACGCGGAGCGCAATCCTCTGCAGGACTGCCATTCGGCCGACGAGGCACAAGCCATTGGCGATCACCTCAAGCGATCACTAGAATGCATGGTCGTCGATATATTCTCACGAGCCAAAGCGGCTGCTCTGAAAAGCGACCCAAACTTGGTAGATGAGCCCCTGCGCATGCGCTGGGTCGAGGCGTATTTCCCCTTTACCAGCCCGTCGTGGGAACTCGAAGTATACTACGCAGGCGACTGGCTCGAAGTGCTGGGATGCGGCGTCGTGAGGCAGAGCCTCTACAACAATGCTGGCGTGCCATCTCAACTGGGATGGGCGTTTGGCATCGGCATCGACCGCATCGCCATGCTGCTGTTCAAGATCCCGGACATCCGCCTTTTTTGGTCTCGGGACCAGCGCTTCCTCTCACAGTTTGAGGGTGTCTCGGACCAGCTCGACACGTTGAAGCGCTTCGTGCCCTTTTCCAAGTATCCGCCTTGCCCCAAGGATGTCTCATTCTGGCTGGCGTCGACGTCAGCTGCCGGCGGAAACACAAGGGGCAACTTCCACGAGAACGACGTTATGGAAATCGTGCGTAGTGTGGCTGGCGATGTCGTCGAGGATGTCAGACTGATTGATGAGTTTACGCACCCCAAGACGGGGAGGAAGAGCATGGCCTACCGCATTGTGTACCGGAGTCTGGAGCGCACTCTGACGAATGAGGAGGCGAATGCGTTTCATGAGCTTGTGCGGAAAGCACTCGTGAAAGAGCTGGGTGTTGATCTTCGCTAGACGCTGGATTTTGAGACGCTGGACTTTGCTAGACACTGGACGAGCGAAGTTGGTCTGGTGGGAAGACATTCCAACAGTTTTTATCGTTCGGAGTGTTATTATTGCAGGCAGTGTCTTCGTATGTAAGACTTGCCTGCTCTATCTGTTTTGTAAACTATGTATTGTATGTATACTCGGACGAATCAACATCGCGCCGCCTGATACCTCGGTTTCTCTCGTCACCAGCATGGACTTGTCCTGTAACGACATGCAGCCGTCAGCACGTAGAACCCAGTTTGTCCCGTCGCAAATCGCTTGACCAGGGCAGAAATGGCCATACTCTTGCTGCAAGAGTGCAGTCGTTTGCTTCGACTAACGAATGCGTTTCCATGGCTCCTTCCCTTGACGACTTTCCTTCTCATGCTACTCCCCACCCTGTCGTCTGTTGGTAACGTCAACCTTTTCCTGACGACATGTCCACGAATGCGTGCTCCCAAGACCAAAGAGTGAACTTGGCCTTCTGAGCTGCTGCATGGTAGACCGCTCTGATTGTGATTATCACTAAGATTCTCGATTCTTGCAAACTCGCGACTACAGAACAGAGCCCGAGGACGAATCTGACACGGTGGGTTGGGACAACAATGACATTGACATGGCTGCTGTACCGCCAAAGTAGCAGAAATAACGCCGCAAGATCAGTATGCCCTTGTCAAGGTGATCTTGGAGCCTAAGACGTCATTATTCTAAGCGACGGACGGAGCACTATGAAGCCGAGAATGGGAGCAGAACAAACGAGGTGATGACATTAAAGTGAGAGATATGTGAGGCAGATTCTGCACTGCCAGCCGCCCCTATGTTCTGGGTCAGCTGCTAGCAAGTGGCAGCACAAACTTGTCACGGAGCGTGGATATGAAAAAGAAGGTGAGAGAATATCTGTTCGGATTATGTTTCTTCATCCGAACATTGCTGCTCTTGGTACCCATAACTGAAGCTCGACACGAAGGAAAAAAAAGTTTCTTACGGAGATCTCGTACCACCTGATATCACTTCAAATCCACTTAAAAAAAAAATATACGTCCGCAATGGAACGAGACCTCTGGAGGATACGGCTCCGCAAGACACCGCATATGAGCATTGGGAACCGGTGCGCGATTTGTAACGACTATTTCAAAAGTGATGACTGGTTTGTGGCCTGTATGCGAATTCTCCAAGCAGGTCTTATGATCTCACTGTGCCTTATAACAGTAAAGCGAGCGCTGATCTTGAAATCAATCCAGTCTTCGGCTCTGGGTATGAGTGGTTCACATATCCTCGAAAGTACTCTGGCTATAAAACGCTCGAAATCACGAGGCCGAACCAGGAGGACTGGCTCATACTATGCTACGACAAATACTGTCCCATATGTGTGAATGTGAACGAATATTCCGCCGTACACAGAGATTGCGTCAGTTTGGTCGAGATGAAAAACGAGCAGTCGCGGTATGAGTACCCATTTGAATTTTGGCTCAGTACCACATGGAGACAGTCATGGTACGACGGCTTGCAGCTCAATATCCCACAATTGGACCGGTTCTCTGGTTTCGGAGATTTTGCAGTTGAGGCCCTGGAGACACTAGGTCTCCCATCGATGAGAAACATGCCTCACGAAATCATCGGAAAAATCAAGCAATTATGCCGTAGCAGTTTGTTTTGGCGGTATTGCGAAGTGGAAGACTTTCCACTTGTATCACCAAGTGAGCGCCACCACAAACTATACGGTCATGACTTTGCTTTGAACAATGTACACGACTGGACGCGAGGATACGAACCAAGTTTTTGTGTGTATAAGTACCACGAGCACGAAGACGACAACGACGACGAAAATTGTGAGAAATGCACAAAGCCTTTTCGTCTGACTTTTGATTCTTGGGGGCTAAAAAAGATTGAGCGATTATCTGTGCCTAAGGCCAACGTCTACACGCCAAGGATATACGACAAATTCGTTGTCATTTCTTCAATCCAGGCTGACATGATGCGGGTGCGTTTCGAGGTAAGTCGATTTCCAAATCAAGACATGGACGTTGACGAAAGATTGGGAACATCGTGTTGACGACAATAACTTTCATAGCCTGGCGTGGCCCGATTAAAGGCGTCAAAACCTGCCAAATGGCACTTAGGATCACATCTTGCACCGTCGACTGTCTGGGATGTCCCGAATCCACCGGCGTACGACCGTTTATCGATGTATGAGCCTCTACTTGAGGGTCAAATTATTCGCTGTAAACAGTTCTCAACGATTCCGCTATCTGGATGTTCGGGAATTACCTTCTTTATGAGGTTCGGCAGGACCGTTGGTTTTCATTGTCACACTCAGCGGGAAAGATGCGCGCAGACAAGTTTTGAACGCCTGCGACTGCCTGAACCTGAAAAGTATTACTGGCACTATTTGCCTATCTCCGAGGAAGACGAAATTGTCTTGTTAGGTATGAGTTCACCTCATAGCGACAGCAAGGAAGAATATAACGCAATCATTGTGAGTTTCATCTTGAAAATAAATTCTTTGCTACAAAAATCCACAGTGTCTGTGATAGCATCAGAGAGGGGCTGATTGGACGTGATGTCAGTTCCGACTTAAGCTCGCTGGCTATGTTATCATCGGCAGGACGTCAGAATGGGTATGGCAATACTATCATTGGCTACCCATCGAGCGCCCGCAAGCTATATTTTACGATATGACTGGCCCTTGCGATAGCATAAGAACAGTCGCAGCTGATTCAAAGGGCAGGTCGGCCTGGAGACTCCGGCGTGAACGATTCAACTTCAACTTCGATGTTTGTACGTTCTATGGTGGAGAACCACCTCGTGAATATGAGGTAACGGCGCCCTATGAAATTAGGTCGTGCGCCCCTCTGGACAATGCTGTCGCAGTAAATGTTTTTCACTGGCCAGATAGCAACAAGTGCGCAAGTATTCTTCTAAAATACGTGAACGGCGGCCAAAGAGCCTTGGGACAGTGTCGACTGGGCATTGATCGCGTAGAGAGTATACCAGTCCGACTTACATATGCATTCCAACTTCTCAGAACTCATTCTCTGGTTCCCCGCCCACATTTACGAGAGATCCTACAGGATATCTTGGGGAAGATTGGGAATGCAGTCCGATGACGGGATTCTTGGAATTCTTGTTGGTGGACGGAGACGGAATGATATATCGGCTCGATTCAATGGATTCTGATCTTCAAGAATGTGTGGGGGAATTTATTTAGCTATTGCGGATGAATGTGTGCACGGATCGGATTGACAGGTTAATAGTTGATGGGCTCGGATTTCGAAAGCGGAAGGAGCTCACGATCGGAGGCAACAAGTAGCTGATGGAACAAGCATTTCGCAGGTAAAGGTAGCTAAAGTAAGCTGGGTGGCAGTACAGCGGCAGAGAATTGGGCAGAAGATGTGCACACCTTGGCGGAATGAAAGAAGCAATGGTCAGCAATAAAGGTTCTCCAGCTGCGTAAGGGGCAATCAAACAAAGAGGATAGAAATGTTGATGCTAGCAGAGAAGAAGAAATGCACGATGCAAACAATACCTCGACACATGACTTGTTGATGTATCACTTGACTCATGCCACCAGATCAAACCAGATGCTGGAGGAAGTAGAATCCAGTCTGGCCTGGCGCAGATTGATCAAATTTCATGGTGATGGAATGAAATCTCGCTGGTCCCACGTTGCGGCAGATGAATCATGTCGTGTCGCCAGCGAGCCCAATCAGGGCAAGTCGACGGTCGAATGAACAACGAACAAGAAGGCTGTGCAAGCAGGGGGGGGACATGGGACATGGTAGGGTCTTGAACTGGGATGCCGTTTCTGCGGAGGAGAGAAGGTGGGAGGTATGCGAGTGCGGTCATCGACGAACGTGGCTGGACGGGTTGGCGGAGGAGAGACGGGGACGGCGGCAGGCGGGGGCGATGTCGTGCACAGCCTCGGAGGATAGACGGACCAGACTTGGTTGGCCCAGTGTGTGTTTCAGTGCCGAATGGGACGAACTCGTGCGAAATGCAGTGCAGCCGGAGCAACACAGAGGCAGACAGAGGCAGACACTGGCAGACACTGGCAGACACTGCACAGCCCTCTTCTGTGGTTCCCTGCCAAACGGCTAGCCTCAACAATGCGACGCGAGCTTCAGGTCAATCTTGCCCAGTTGCGGAACACGTGCGTGGCTTGCGCCTGGTTGGCTGGGCACTTGCGCAGCAGAAGCGTCAATGAATGTCAGTGCCAATCAATGATCGATATGCCATCAATCATTGATTCCGTGTTGCCCCGCCATCACCGCCACCACCGCTGTGGGCGGTGCGATGCTGCGCAGCTCGCCAAGACGATGCAGACAGCGGTGTGGGGCGGGCCCTGCATCGCCATGCCGAATCCCATCGCGGTCCATGGATCTTTGCCCCACATCTTTGCCCCACCCCGGCTATCCCTGCGCCCTCACTGGTCGTTGGCCTGGTGTTTTTCTTCTCCGCGCCACTCTTCCCCCACGCCTTGCAGACAATGATAAATCCACATCGTCTCCTCTCTTCATTCTTTCGGCCCAATCCAGACTGGAGTATTCTTCTTCTTCTTCATCTTCTTCTTCTACTTCGTCGCATCAAACATTATACCACCCACGACTCCTCTCGCACTTAAATCGGACAAAAAAAAGAAGAAGCAATCAACTGTTCAAGGCCAACATTGTCACACAATATCTTTCTGCAGCTAGCCATTATCTGCCGCACCCGCCGCAGCCGCTGCACTCTGCGCGTCTTTCTCACCATTGGCGCTCGGGGACTCGAAAACTCGAAAACTCGTGGAAACAAAAAGAATTATACAAAAATACACATCATTAAACAACTCTCACAAATCATGGAGCCTCCTTCGCCCCTTCCCTCGCCCCTACCTTCACGATCGTCCTCGACGGCCTCGCGCAAGACCAACCTCACCCTGGACCTTTCCAACTTGCCACCGCTCGTCCAGCCCACGCCCCCCTCCAACACACTCATCTTCACCGGTCTGAACAACCTCGACATCTTCAGACCCGATAACCTAGAACGCATTCGAGGTCTCATTGCCCAGACGGCAACCATTCACGCCTTTGCCCCTCTCAAGTCCTTCCGTCGCATCGTCGTCTCCTTCTTCGACATCGACTCCGCTCTTGCTGTGCGTCGCATCTGGGACGGCGAAGCCATCATTGGGGACCGCTGTCGCGTCTATTTTGGCCAGCAGACCAACGTGGAGCTCAAAGATGAGCATCTGGCTCTGCCTGATGCCGGTAAGCTGTTCTTCATCTCACCGCCCCCCAGTCCCCCCCATGGCTGGGAGGTTCGTCTCGAAGACGCACCAAACAAGCTGGTTCATGCCGAGGACCTGGCCCAAGCACTTTCCAAACTGCACGCCAACAAAACCCCGGGATGCGACTCTCCTGTCAGCCCCGTGGATGGGTCCAATGCTGTCGGTCGCACGCGGAGCCGCAGCTCAACTCTCATCTACTCTCCCGGGCTGAACGGGGGCAGTCCCGCCCTGCCGGCCGTCTTTGTGGAGGACATGACGGACGAGCCTCAGGAGATTAGTCCCATTGAGGGCGCACGGCCCATCATGGCTCATACGTCGCGCCCTCCAGTTGAGCTGATGCACGAGGCATAGTTGAATTAGGTGGGGGGGGGATAAGTAGTTGAAGGAAGGGTAGAATGCGGATTTGAATTACCGGCGTTTTTGATTAGGGATTGGGCGTAAAGCGGACAGACACGGTCACGGGTACAGGGTTTGGTTTCGATTGTTTCACGCAAGGCATTGGCGCGGTCGTTTTTGCTTTCACCTCTTTGTACTGGTCTCTTTTTCAACTTTATTCTTTTAATTCGTTTGTGTGTCCCTCACTCTGTTTTCTTCCTCTTCTTGTTTTTTTCTTGGGCAAATGACCTGTATGCATGGCACGGACAGGATGCGTGCCGAGTTTCTCATGATTCACCCCGTCAGTATTGGAGTTTGCGGTATTTGTGTCGGAGACGGAGACGGTCTGAACGGGATGGCCGAGTACAGTACATTGAGTAAACTGGAGTTATTTCTCAGTCCATGGTCACGAGTCGTGTTGCTTTGTATTTGATCAGTGACTGTAAAACGGTGGCATTTCCTTCTTCGTCGGATCATGCAGGGTCACGAGCCATATCACTGTTGTATTTGGTAGTTACGAGCATGAGTTGGTTGATTACATTTGTAACTGGTAATCACGATCAGGAGTGTTGTTACTTTTTGCATCTCAGGATCCTCAACCACGAGGCAGTACTTTTTGTGTTTCGCGGTCTCGACGTCGAGGAATCATGACGCTTATTCTTCTTTGTTCTCTGTACTTGCTCATTCATTCTCTTCCTCTGCCTCGAATGTCCATGCCCCTCGAACCCTGCGCGCCTGAGGCAACACCACCACACGAATGACTGACCCCACACCGACCCCACACGTGGACCCCTGCGCTCGGTGCTTGACTTTTCTCCCGTAGCTGGCACACATTTGCTCTTGTCAAGTCGACCACGATCAAAAAAAAATTACTTTAAAAAAAAAGAAAAAAAAAACAATAATTTCCACTACTGCCTGTTGTCTTTTCCCATTTCTTTCCTCAAGCAAATCCAAACGAGCAGGAACCCACCGCCGGTTCTACGAACCATGAACTGCGCCTGCAGTGCTGCGCCATGGAAGAAATTCATCCTCGGACTAGCCCAGGTGCATAACGTGCCGGCCCTGGTATCCCACTCGAGAGCGTCGGCCGTGTCGACGGTGTCGCGCGCCGCGGGTGCAGCTCCTGGCGTGGCGACGAGGTCGAGCCGCTGTTTTGGCACGGGCGGGTTGCGGAGGCAGGAAGCTTCTGCGCTGGGGCGTCTCGAGGGCTGTGTTTCGGGCGAGACTACGACGACGGCGGCAGCGGCGACGACGACGACTACAGTAGCAGAGGCGGCAAGAGCGGCGGCGGCGGGCTCGTTCGCGGAGTGCCAAAGTACGGTCGGGGATGATGCGACGGGTAAGGCGTCTGTGATGAGCGCTGGGGCTTCGTCTGCCGAGCAGGCTCGTTTGAAGAAGGAGAAGAAGAAGAAGAATGAGATGCGGGCGGGGGGCGAGGGAGTCGATTCTGGGGATGGTGCTGGCGGTGCTGCGAGTCGAGGTCGTGGGGCTGGACTGGGCAACGGGGACGACAACAACAACAACAACAACAACAACATCAAGGGCAGCAAGAACAACAAGAGCAGCAGGAGCAATGACCAAGACGAGCGCGGCGCGGACAGGCCGGCGACGCCTCGAAAGGCACACTGGCAGATTCAAAAGGAGGCCCTCAAGGAGAAATTCCCCGAGGGGTGGGCGCCCCGGAAGCGTCTCTCGCCGGATGCGCTGGCCGGGATCCGCGCGCTGAACGCGCAGTTCCCGGACGTGTACACCACGGAGGCGCTGGCTGGTAAGTTCCAGGTCTCGCCGGAGGCGATCCGGCGGGTGCTGAAGAGCAAGTGGACGCCGTCGGCGGACGAGGAGCAGGACAGGCAGGAGAGGTGGTTCAGGAGGGGCAAGTCTGTGTGGGAGAGGCAGGCGGCGCTGGGGATCAAGCCGCCGAAGAAGTGGAGGCGAGAGGGTATCGTGAGAGGCGTGGAGTGGCACGAGAGGAGGCAGCGGGCGGTGCAGTGGGAGCGGGAGTGGGAGGAGAATGAGAAGAATGCGGAGAGGGAGCGGAGGGCGAGGGAGGGGGGTGGTTGGTATGGAGGGGATGGGATGGGGGGAGGTGGAAGATGAAGGAGGACGGAGGTGAAGGTGCGATATGGAGGAATCTCTTCACAATTGTGTATACATATATACATATGCATGTCCAGGTTATGTATATATACTGAGGTGTACATTACATTATGTACAATAGACGGACTCGTTTCTCATCTTTTGGCTGGAGGTGTGCATGGCAGACGGGGGCAAGTTGGAGGCTCCAAAAAGGCTTCAAAAAGGCTTCAAAACGACCAGACTGCACAGCCAGCGCGTGCGGTGCGGAACCCACTGCAGCGTGAGCGTTGAATCACTGCTTCACATGCTCGACTGTCTGAGGCTGAGCCTGCGAGTGCATGTGCTCAAGTGCCCATTGTTTCAGCCCCCCCAGGCCTGCAGCCTGCAACGCTCCGTTTTCTACTTGCTGCACTAGACGACCTAAAAAAAAAAAAACACCAGACACAACATCGCCCATGCATCGACATTTCTGAGTCCGCATCTTTTCCACCCAAGGCTGCTTGTCCTTGCCTCGGCTGCCACATTTCCTGGTGGAAACGAAACGAGGGAGAAAAGAAAGAAAAAAAGAGAGAAAAAAAAAAGAGAAAAAAAAAATGCCTCCTTCACGTCCACCACCCCGCGATTCCTGGTTCGCACCCCTCTCCATCGACCTCCTCGTCCGGGTCCTCCACGTCACGCTCCTCCACCCCTTCGTCTGCTGGATGCTCCCGCTGTGCCTGCGCGCCCAAACCGTCCGCTGGGACGCGCCCCGCATGATCGGCTCCGTGGCCTGGGCCTGCCTCGTGACGCTGGGCTGGATGGCCGGCCTGGTCAACCGGCGCGTCGCGTACGGCCTGCCGCGCGAGGTGGACCTCAGCGAGGAGGTCATTGTCGTGACGGGCGGCGCGAGCGGCCTGGGCATGCTGATCGCCGAGGTGTATGGCATGAGGGGCGCGAGCGTCGCGGTCCTGGATGTGAATGACTTGGAGGATGGGGAGGCGAGGGGCGTGACGGTGTATAGGTGCGATGTGGGTGATGGCAAGAGGGTAGCTGAGGTGGCTGTGGAGATTGAGCGAGATGTAAGTGTTTTTTTTCTCTTCTCCTCTCTCTTTCCTTCCTTTTCTATTTTTTTTTCTTTTTTGCCTTTTCGATTTCTTCTTCTCCATGTCGCCTCTTTGGATCCTGGGGCACGTGTGTCGTACTCGGCGGAGATGTCCAAGATATAGAGACGTCACTTGTCACAGTCTGCGCCTATATATACATATATACACACATTTATATATTTATATACATTTATATATCTGTATTTCTTTTACAGCTTTACCTCATCCCTTCTAATCAAACACAGCTCGGCACACCCACCATCCTCATCAACAACGCCGCCGTCGTCATCGGAAAATCCTTCCTGAACCTCTCCCTCGACGAAATCGACTTCAGCCTGCGCACCAACCTTCTCGGCCCCTTCTACTGCCTCAAGGCCTTTCTCCCCGCCATGCTGCGCAGCGGCCGCGGCGGGACCATCGTCAACGTCTCCTCCGTGATTGGCCATCTCGGCGCCGCCCAGCTGACCGACTATGCGGCCGCCAAGGCCGGCCTCACGGCCCTGCACCGCTCTCTGACGGCGGAGCTGCGCGAGACGCATCCCGAGATTCGCGCTGTGCTCGTCACGCCCGGGCAGCTGAACACGCCGCTCTTTGACGGGGTGCGGACGCCGAGCAGCTTTTTCGCGCCCGTCGTGGAGCCCGTCGATGTGGCGAGGGAGATTATCGCGGCCGTGGATGGCGGGAGGGGCGCCGACGTGAGGATGCCGCTTTATGCGCGGTGGGTGGACTGGTATCATGTGCTGCCGGCGGGGGTGCAGGTCGTGGCGAGGGCGTTGGCGGGCGTGGATAGGGGTATGAAGACGTTTGTTGGGAGGCGAGGGGAGGGCGAGGAGGACGACGATGGCCGTCAAAGGGTCAAGAGGCGCGCGAGTTAGCAAGTGGGCAAGGGCATGTATGGCTTATTTGGGGGAAAGGGTTGGAATGTGTATGAGATAATGAGAAGAAGCCCAAGAGTGTTTTTTTTTTCCCTCTCTCTCGAAGAGGGAGCATGTATCAGTACGCATGTCGAGGAGACGTGTGCCGCGCCGGTGGTATCCCCTGATTCAACCCAGCGCACGAGCAACAGCTTGGAGTCTTTCTTGGGTTTCCCTCGGGCGGGAGAACCGCTCAGCACGGTGTAACGAAATGGTTGAGCCGCTCGGGAGGCGAATTCTCGAACAGGCTGCCGGGAAGTCCGCTGAGGAAAAGGGGGCGAACGTAGATGATGACGAGGACGGAACTTGGACATGGAAAAGTGAATGGCGCACTCGCACACAACAAGGGAAGAAAAGAGAGCAGGGATTAGGAAAGGAAAGGGGAAAACAACCCCCCCCCCCCCCAAAAAAAAAAGGGAGAGAGAGAAAGAAAGAAGAAAGAAACGGAATGTCACATTTCTACAGCATTAGGGCCTCGAATGACGTTATCCCTATCGCGTGGCATGGCTTGCGCCAAGTGTCGAAGCAGAACGAGTGAGCGGCGCAGCGATTCCGTGGCTTGCGAACCTGTTAGGAGAAAGGAGCATTGGGTACACCAAAACACATGGATCAAGCTGTTTCTTTGGTTTGACGGTTCGCTTTCGTGTATAGTATAGTAGATGAGATGATAGGTATGAGTCCAGCGCAAAAGGATAAAAAAAGGGCAAAAAGAAACCAAAAAGAAAAAGAAGAAAAGAAAAAGAAAAAAGAAGAAATATGTTACATAAATGGCTACACAGTGACATAGTACATGGACTTCTCTGCTCTAGGGTTTCCCTTCTATAGATAGTTCAACAGAGGATCCAGATATCAGTCTGCACCCAGCGGCGCTGTCTAGCGTAATTATACAATACCTGGCTGCGTAGTGTCCGTATATTCGTTTTCGGGGAGCGAGACAATCCCCAGCGTGCGGCTTAGGTGGTGACATCGTCTATTGAGACACGGTAGTCGACCGCAACCTCGAATCACCGAAAACGCCTCTTGGTGATGCGCCCGGCGGAAACTCCCCTTCTGGATCCATCTCTACCTGCCCTCCCGCCACGACTGCCCCTCCGTCGCGGACTATGTATACGCTGCAGCAGGGCTGCCAGAAAGCCCGGCGGCTTCTTGGCTTCCTCCACGTGAATCATATGCTCCTCCTGGAGGGTGTAGTCGCGGAACTCGCCAAAGTCATCCCATACCTTGACGGGCTTGGACGTGCGCCGCGCGTCAATGAGATCCACAATGTTGACCAGCGTGCCCTTGAGGGACCTCTTGCACCTCCCGATAGAGTCGCCGGCCGGGATGTGGACTTCGCGGCACAGCTCGCGGAAACCCTCGAGGATTTCCGCCCTCGTGAGGGGCACGACGGTGCCGTCGGGGTTTTGGCTGGGACGGAAGTAGTGGAGGGTGATTTCCTCGCGCATGGCGATGGTTCGCTCCTGGACGTAGGCCTGCGAGCCGGGAATCCAGTTCTGGGAGGAGGCAAGGCGGGCGAATTCGTCGTCAAAGGAGGCGTCGTCGTCGGGGACGAAGCCTTGGTATTTGGCAAAATGGGATTGAGAGGACGGCGGGGGCATTTGGGAGGACGGCGGGGGCATGGTGGCCTCTTCTTTGGGGACGGACATTTTTTTCTTCTTCTCTTCTTTTCCTTTTTCGTGTTTTTGTGCCTTCTTTCGTCCTCTTTTTTTTTTTCTACTTCTTTTTTATGTCGTTGTTCAATTCTTTCGTTGATTTGGTCGCTGATAAGTCACGGATGTGCGCGAGCCAAGTTGTTCAACGCAACCATGATTACTGGCGAGCCCCTGGACCAGACGCGTCGGGTGTGGCGTCGTCCTAAGTGCGGAGGCTACACGGCAGGCTGGGGTTAAGACAGTTTCTGTGTGGGGCCTACTAACCGAGACCGACTTGGTTGGATGAAAAATGACCAATCATGACTCAATCAATGGTCAAGACAACCGATGGATGGGTCGCAACAACTCGCGCTTTGCCAAACCTAAACTTCCTTTCCACCGAGACCACTGCCGGTGCTGCGTAGATGAGCATGCCAATTCTGTAATATAATGGCCAATCTGTACCCGGGGCCGCCAAACCTTGAGAGAGGTGACGCACACAAGGCTGATAAAATTCCGCTTCGGGGACATGGCCGCATCGACATGCCGCGGCACAGATTCAAAGTTGATATTGTATACAGCATTAATATAGAACGATGTGACTTGATTCCCCATACCGAGATATTCCCATGTCTATTTGTCCAAACTATAAAGGGTTAATCTTATGCCAAAAAGGCCCTCAATGCTCCTTGGGACAGGCTGCCGAGCAGTGGCCTTCTTGTCTCGTGAACTGATCACGTAAACAAGCACGTGACTAGACTCGTTCATCCCCGATCTCTACTCCATTTCAAAGCAGCTTTTCAGGCACGCAGGTAGGATGACCCATTAGAATGCCAGAATACCCGCGACGCGTTTGGGGCTCTCATCGACATGGGATGCTACACTTTGGATCAGTCAAGGAACATATTGGACATACTGGAGCGTTAGCCGGAGTGGCAGCCCTCATCAAAGTGCTTCTCATGATGCAGCATAACATCATCCCCAGACAGTTCGGCTTCACCAGTTTCAATCCCAAAATCCCGTCCCTTGGAATCTGATGAGACGAGAGTTGCTACCGAGGGCAGTCGTGGAAGCCCAAATCTCGTCTTTCAACCATGTTCATCTCCTGGCCGACATGCTGTTAACATGGCGGACCGGAGCATTCATGATCTCGCTTACTCGTACACAGGAACGGTCACAACCTTGGAAGATCTGGAGGACTTGCTCAAAAGCATTATGGCGGGATCCCAGCTTCCGGTCAAGGATTCCGGCGACAAGTTACATCGCTCAGTGATCATGGTCTTCCCCGGCCAGGAAACAGATTTTGTTGGTCTATCCCAAGAGATGGTCAATGGCTCTGCTCAATTTCGGTTCCCCCTCGATGAGTGCGATGAACAAATACGTTTGCTTGGACATGAAACTCTATACCCGGCCATCTACGAACGCGACAGCATTCAGTCTATGCCGTCTCCGCATGCGGCTCATTTCGCAGCTCAGTACGCAACTGCAATGACTTGGATCGACAATGGAATGTCTGTCAGCTGCTTGGTAGGGCATAGCTTTGGTCAGCTCACCGCACTGTGTGTTTCCGGCTCGTTGGCTCTTCGAGATGCCATGCAACTTGTGGTTGGTCGAGCTGAGTTGACTGAGAGGTCTTGAGGCGAGGAGCGTGGGTGCACAATGTCCATCCTAGCCCCCTACGTCGTCGTTCGAAGCATCCTCGATGGCGTCAACTCCATGAAATCATCCGATATTCTGGAAATTGCATCTTACAACCATTCAACTAACCACGTGGTTGTCAGTACAGCCAGCGCCATCAGCAGACCGGAGCGCCACATCGCTGAAAGCGACACATTTCGACAATCCGCTCGCGTGACGCGGCTCGGAGCGACGCATGGCTTTCACTCTGCCTCGACGGAAAGGATACTTCCAGAACTGGAGAAGCTTGCCAACTCCTTGCAGTGGAATAAGCCAGCCATTCCTGTCGAACTGACAACACGGGAAGCTGTTGATCGAGAGCCCAAAGCCTGGCTGATGACGCAACACACGAGATATGCCGTCCACTTCTCTCCTGCTGTCCAGAGAGTCGGGCAAAAGTTCCAATCCTGCGTCTGAGTGGAAGCCGGTCAAGTATCTTCTGCCATGTCTTTGGTGAAGGCTTCCCTAGCTGGGAAGTACGGCAGCAGCAGCAGCAGCAACTGTACTGCCCATTGCTTTTCAACGACCCCATCCGGTCCAAACCCAGCACCTCTCTCGCAAATGCGGTCGTCGAGCTTTGGAAAGTCGGCATTCCTGTTCAATTTTGGTTGTATCATCGGAGCCAACGAGGCCGCTTCGAGTACAAGGGCCTTCCTCCCTACCAGTTCGAGAAGACCAAGCATTGGCTCCCGTTCGTGGACCGCGTTTTCACCGGCGCTCACTGTAAAAGCCGAGCCAAAAGGTGCCGCCGAAACTACTTTCATCGAGTTCATGTCATTCTTGGAGCTCACGGATCCAAGCAAGAAAGCCGTCTTCCTCGTCGATCCCGAAAGCGAGCGTTACATGCACCTCTTGAACGGTCACGTCGCATCTAACCAAGCTCTGGTTCCCACATAACTATACATTGTAGCTGCTTTCTCGCGCCGAAGACGGCGTAAGCTTCGAAACACACGTCCTCAATTTCACTTCTCTGCCGTTGAAGGGGACAGGAACTGGCCTCGATCCGAAAAAGTAGTATCCACATCAAGTTGACACGGATTCTATGATGGTACCGGCACTTGGTCATCCGAATGTTCCAGCAGACTCAAGAATTGCGGTTGCGGCGGCGATGCTCGGATCCACGCTCTCGGCCAAGTAGACCTCAAGAGACGAGATGACTCTCTATTGGCTGATGCATTCCAGTGATGGAGTGCCTTGATCGGGCACGACAGATGCCTCTCACTCATGAAACAATGAGGATGCCGGGAGCATGCGTGGCAAACATCTGTATCAAGCGCTTCGGAAGCTCGCTTCCTACCGTGAGATGTGCCAAGGCATGAAAAGCGTCTCCTATCACGGCGACGAAGCGGCCGGATAAGTCGCAGCAAAGCTCCATCCCAAGCTATCCCCAAGCTGAGTGTCTCTGCGACATTCCCATCATTGACAGCATGATGCAGTTCGCTGAAGTTGTGGTCAACTGGTTCGCCCATCCTCGTGACAAGGAAGTGCTGCTTTTCCAAGGTATCGACACCGTGGCAACCAGCGGCTCATTTGACATCATCGCCGGACAGTGGATTGCATACTCGCTTCCGGCAGTGTAGTGTATCATGTATAGTGAAACGATATCGCACGACAAAGTCATGGACGTGGGTGAGCCCATGTCGTTCTCGTGATACATCTGCAGCAGAAACGCCTCCTAACCGTCATAACAATAGACTCCCCCTTCTCCCTAAGCATCAGAAACAGACAGCCCTTCTTGCACCCTGATGTCACGTATGGTGTCTGCTCTTATGCAAGTCATGGCATTGCTCTCCGCCAGGACCAACGTGTGTCTTTGCCGCGCCGGTCTATGTACAAGGCGCGCCTAACGAGCTGATTACAGGTAGTCAGTGGATGTAAAGCATGGGCGTTCTGGCTGGGAAACGGCCGAGAATAAGAGGATATGTTGACCCTGAAAAATACACCAAAGTGCTGGCAAAACATGCACCCGTCACGTCACAGCACAAATGTAGCTCTCCATCAGTAGAATCATGAAAGAGAGTGCTGAATTGATTTTCTGCTGGCGAAGAAAAGAGGGAGCTCCTTCCAAACGAGCATACAAACAGCTACACCAAACGAACATATAAAGAACAAAAAGGGTTTGCACAACCAGTAGCAAAAAGATTTGCACAACAAGTAGCCGAAATGATTGCACGCGCAGCTGGCCCTCCCGTCATGCTAAGGTCCCTCGTCAGAAGGTCATGACCACCTACTTCTTGCCGCTGCCGCCGTTGTTCTTGTTGTCCCCAGAATTGGACTGCCCGCCAGAATTGCCAGAACCAGCGCCCTGGGCGTTGTTGTGGCGGTCAGCCGCGCTCTGGGCATGAGCTGGGAAACTACCGGCGGAGGTGTCCTTGCCGGCCTTAGCCTGCGAATTCATGGGGTTAGTCATGTAAATTATCCTTTGTGATAGACCAGCGGCACGCACCTGTGTAGACTGGATCCTAGCGGCATCCGACTTGCTCATCTCGTTTTCAGGCATGTTGAGTAATCTGTTTTATGATGAATGGTATACTGGGAGAGGGTCCGAGCTCGAATATCTGAATGATATGAAGGGCTGGAGATGATGGTCTGGAGATGATGCTTCCTCGATTTGTGATTCTGGCTCGGAGGGAAACCGCCGCTTTATATAGATGTTTGTCGAATGTGGCTCTTCTCGATGAGACAGGCCAAATGACCACTTTCCACACACATGGCTTGCACGAAGTGATCCATCTCTTTTGCAAGAGGGGAGTTTCTCCCGTCTTGGGAAATCCTTTGTGCTGTATGTATTTCGCAGAAGCCGAGGTAGCTTCGGCCAGGTTTTTTTTTTAAAATAAATTTTTTTGCTCTTCCTTTCTTTTGCGGCGAGGATCCTTCCCCGAAGTGACACGAGAGTGAACGTGATGCGAAGCATGGGACGTGATGATCAAAGACAGGGCGGAAAGTGACACGTTAAGCGTGCTGCCTTGAAGGAGCGACGTTTTGTGACTGACAAGCGTGCCTCGCTGCGATCCGGAAGGCCACATTATTATGACAGGGAACTCCTGTCATTTCATTGTGATGGGTTTGGCGTTACATGCGTGCTATCGCGACCTGGTGCCCTATGTAGACCGGGGTCATTCGCTAGAGACGTCATCGAGGCAGATGAGGATAAGAGAACAGAACCTCCAAGCATGTTCCCATGTAAATTTCCGGCGGTTTGGCGTACTGTGTATGTCAGGGGCGTCTGATGCACCAGCGCCCAAATGTCCGAGTCTTGACTTGTACTGAAAGACCAGCCTCTGCCCCCGGCGACTATCCGCGGTTACGTGCAACATGTTTGCTGGTAGCGTAGAACCCGGATGGCATAATTGACAGAAGTTTCTCTAAGCTGAAGAAAAGAGACCCCAGCGTCTCTGAATATGATAGCTATGCGCTGTCATTTTTCGTTCCACGACACTCTTGTGAAATGGCAGCTTTGGATCATCTTTTGATCCCGTCCTGGCTCAAATTAGGACGTCCGGTCCCATGAAGTCACACGTACTGATCAAATGCAAGGGAGCCAGAAGGTCCAGGTTTTTTTTTTTTTTTTTTTTTTTTTTGGTAGAATGACCGCAGAAATGCGTCCTGTAACTGAAGCAGTCATGCTCTGCCCTGCCCTGCCAAGGCATACTGTCCTGGAGGTTACCGTCCTCGGGGTGATGAAGATACGAGACTCGAGGAAAGTGTGTAGACCGTACACCACTTGCGGTTTACTTCGAAAATAAGATGAACGGCACATGTTTTCCAGTGCGGAGGCGTTGTTTGGGCCTTCATTGCCTTTCCTCTCGGGAGACTGCAATGACCTGCATGATGCATTTGCGCCACACGACGCTGCGCAACGCAGCCGCACCCCATCTCAGAATATGCACAAGGTACGTCACCAGAAGCTTCGCGATTTCCCGAAACGCCTGAGAGGGGAAGGGAAAGGACGCAGCCCGTCAAAGAGTGCATGACTTGGTGTCGCTTCTGCATCTTCCCGAGCTGCACATGCGCCAAATCCGGTCTCGTTCCCCCAGCATCTGGGTGAAAACGGCGAGACGGTGCAACGGTAAAACAGTCAAGCGTCGCTCGGTGTGTCGAATGTCAAAGAAGTGCCTGGGCTTCCCCCGGTGCGATTCGACAATACGACCACAGGGGCTACTGATAACGGATGATATCGGTACTCGTTTGTCAACAAGTCGCCAAGCCATGCCTCCTTCTTTGTGCGTAAGTGCCACCACCTCAAGGTAGAAAAGCCATGGGCCATTCACACATTGTTTTGCTCAACTCTGAACGGGTTTTCGTCCCCTCGGCCTTTCGGATCTTGACATGCGGCAAGGTGATGTGTATGAACGCACGAAGGGAGACCGTTTCTGAGGCAATCTTGGCCTATTGGGGCCCTATTGGGAGACCAAAAGTATTCGACGGCCAGCCTAAACAGACGGGTACCGAGCAGATATTCAATCCGACCGCGGGGCTTTTGATGAAATGGCGATGGTGTATCAAACCATTTGTGCCACATGGTTGCCGGGTTGTCATCTGCCAGCTTGCCAGCTGCCAAGTTGCCAAGTTGCCAGTCCATTTGGAATAGGAGGAACTCAGGGACCTCTCATGTCCCTTCTCCCAACTGTGATTCGTCTAGTGTGCTCCACTTATTCCAGCAAGTTGCAGATGCGGGGGCGCCACCACAATCGCTTTGTCGTTCGTTGGTGATCCAATCTTGACGGTTCGGCAACATCATCAGCGACTTGCTAGTGTGGGCGGTCGACCAGCTTTTGACACAAACCCAGCCCGTCCTTCGCGGAATTCGGGAGTCGACGGGAATGACGCATGGGCGAATGCCACCATGGCTCACTCGGTCACGGGATGACAGGCCCAGTGCCAGGTCTGCTAGAGCGTTTGTGTTCTTGGCTTGATTGATTTCTCTCACTTGGGCGGTTCCTACCTGTCTAGCTGCCTAGCATTACGTACGTGATGAGAACCGCGAATCATGGCCCACAGCCTGGCCATTATCGACCATTATCGACCATTAATGAGCCCCCCTGGATTGGTTTCCCGGCGCACCTCTCCGCCGCCCGGCTTGTGGGCTGAAAAAAGGGAGCCTTCTCGGCGTTAAATGGCTGCATGGCTGCATGGCTGCTGCCAGTTCCGAATTCTTCCAACTTTCAGGTTTTCTTTTTTTTTTTCTTCTTTCCTCTTTCCCTTCTTATCATCGGCCCTGCCTGCTCAGACAGGACTCTGAGCCTCGGCTGGGTGGCGGCCATGGACCGCGCAGTTGCTGTTTCCTCCTTTCCTGTGAGCTCTGTCCTGCGCCTGCCTCACGAGGGAAAAAAAGAGGAAAGAAAGAAAGAAAGAAAGAAAGAAAGAAAGAAAGAAAGAAAGAAAGAAAGAAAGAAAGAAAGAAAGAAAGAAACGTCAAGGCCAGTTTTGCTGCGTCAGTCCCTTCCTTCCCATTCTTTGCCAATCTGTCAGAATTCCTGCCTCGACGTCTGCCGTCCCCTGGCTGCTGTCGTCTTCTTTTGCTCCTTTTTGAACTTTTCACCCATTCGCTTTCAAAGACGTGTGCCTACCTTTCAAGCTTGAAGCAGCACCGTCTTGTGCTTGTCTCACCACGGCCACCTTGTTTTTGTGCTTTTTGGACGACCACGAGATTTGCTTCATTGCTCGTTGCTTTTGGCTCCCCATTTTTGCTGTCAGAGACTTTGCCCGCCACCAGGATTTGTTGCTCAATCTCGTTGTCTGGCTCGGCCAGAAGTTTTGTCAAAAACTCGGAGACGAAATAGTGATATTCCTCTCTGCCTGAAGGGCATCGCCATCCGTCTTTGCTCTTGGTCGCAGCACTTGAGGAAAAGACTTCTCACAAGTCGCACGCAATTAATATGCTTTGGTCGGCTTGGGCCGCTGCCCTGCTTGGCGTCAGCACGGCAGTCGCGGCTCTCGATCCTATCGAGGCCTACGGAAACAAGTTCTTCAACAAGAATGGAACCCAGTTCTTCATCAAAGGTAAAAATTCTCTTCATATGGCTGTCCTTTTTGCTCGAGTCCCCGGTCGCTAAGGTCAATTATATAGGTGTCGCCTACCAACTCGTTCCCCAGGATCCTCTCATCGATACTGCCCAATGCCAGCGAGACTTTTCGTTGATGAAAGACTTGGGCGTCAACACCATCCGTGTGTACCATGTGGATGCGAATGAAAAGCACGACGGATGTATGAGAGCTATGGATGATGCAGGAATTTACTTGCTGGTGGACCTGGATACCTTTGATACGTACATTGAGCCTGTAAGTGCACGATACTCTACCCCAGGACTATTCTTTTCACATTTGGACCACCCGTCTAATCGTTTCTCAGACTCGACTTTACTGGAATGCTACACAGTATGATAGATATTCCGAGGTCTTGGATGCTTTCCACAGCTACAACAACGTATTGGGCTTCTTCGTCGGAAACGAAAACATTGCCAAGAAAGAAGACTCTCCCGCAGCACCTTTTCTCAAGGCAGCGGCTCGAGACTTGAAAGCCTACCGTGATCGAAAAGGATATCGCACCATTCCCATTGGCTATTCCGCTGCCGACATCGTGCAACTGCGCCCCATGCTGCAGGATTATCTTACTTGCGGAGGTAATTCGTCGGAAATCGTCGACTTTTTCGCACTCAACTCGTATTCTTGGTGCGATCCGAGCACATTTGAGGAATCGAGTTACAACATGCTGCAACAGTATGCCAAGGACTTTCCAGTGCCCATCTTCTTCAGTGAAACGGGTTGCAACGTGCCTGGACCCCGTCTGTGGGACGATCAGGATGCCATTTTCGGTGAGGCCATGATCAACGACTGGAGCGGCAGTATAGTGTACGAATGGATTCAGGAGCAAAACAACTATGGACTCGTCTCATACGGCCCCAAGGTTGACGCTTCCCTCCAGCTGGAGAACGTTTTCGACGGCTTCACTCGTAAAGGCACCCCAACCCCGATTAATCCCGACTTTAACAATCTCAAGACCAAGTGGGCCAACATTCACCCGACTGGAGTGATGAAGAAGGATTACGACGCAAACAAGGTGTCCACTCGACCCTGTCCCACGTCTACTGCAGATGGCTGGTGGCGAGTAAATGGCAACGTCAAGCTTCCAGTACTCGACGAAACCGGGACGGGTGGCTTTACGTCTCAAGCAAGCGCCACAGCTCCCCCTTCCAGTAAGCAAACACCCTCGGATAGAGACAGTAGTGGTGCAAACCAGGGCCAGAGTGGTAAAAAGGACGAAGACAACAGTGCATCTAGCGATCGCAGCATTGCCGCCATGGCTACCGGCGCTGCGGGTATCGTCCTGGGATTTGCGCTTCTTCTCTGAAGAGTGGCTTTGAGCATGTTTGATCATGGTGCTATGAAGTGTGAGCTTTGCAGAGATATTAAAAAGTATTTTATGTTTCCTCTTTTCTTTACTCTTTTTTATCTCTCGTGCTGTTTGGACGCGCCTACCATGTCTTGTTCCTCAATCCACGCCATCTTCGTGACTGCTTTTCTGCACATGAGCTAGACAGTTGATCTTGAACGGCCTTGCTACCCATATTTCAACGACAACGGGCGACATGACAAAATGGTGTTTGACACGAGAGCTTGTTCGAATATATCGTGGCACCTGTTATTCTATTTGGTTTCCTTGTGTGGAAGTACAATTTTTTGGGTAATATGCTGCTTGGGTGTGTTTCAAGAAGGTGCACAGCAGCTACCACTGGACATGCAAAGGGCATGTTACGGAGTCAGGGCACCGATTACGCTGCTCCGTTGCGGGCGAAGTCACGGAGGCGGACGCGGAGCCTCCATCGGCCGCGCAGCCGGCGTAAGAATCCATCTCGCAGGCATCGGCACCCTCCGCAGCGGGACATTGGTGCGAGGCCCAAGACGGCAGAATGGCCGGACCGGGCGCAGTAGTCTGAATCTATAAATCTATAAATGTTTTTTTGACCCTAACGCAAGCCCAGCTCCTGGCCTCCTCCTTAGCAGCCAGGTACAGGTAATCTCGTTTGCGGCTAATAACAGGCAAGTTTGGCAAGGATAGAAATCATTTTTATAATACCCATCTTTATCTTTTGGAAAGAGCAAAAGCCGATGGACAGTTCATGTGATGATGGTTTTCCGACACTGTAGTTTTGAGTACGAATCGTTATGAAAATACAAAATCATTCAGGCATCTTTTACAACACTGTTCCGTGCTGGATAAGGCATGTAACTCGTTGGCATCAGCGGCTTGCGTGATGCGTCATACGGGTCGCAAAGAAGACGACACTCAATGTCACAGTTCGATGCTCAAGTATGTGCAAGGTAGAAGTTGTCATTCTCTAGCTAGTTGACGTGGGGAAGCCCCTTTTCTGAGGAGTGGGGTGGGTTTCCCTGACCGTAAATGGGGGAACAAACACTCTCGGAACCAGCGGAGATGCTCAGGTACACAAATATATTTTACCGGTGGAAGAAAGAAAGAAAAGAAAAGAAAAGAGGGGGAAAGGGATCCATGCTCGTACCTTTTACCGCGTGAATTCCTGGATAAGAACCTGGGGATTGGGCCATCTTGGATCAAGGATAAACTCTATATATACCTCCATCATCTTCCGTGAAAGAATAAGACACCGCCCTCAAAAGCACAAACCATAAAAACCACCATATACAAAACACTACAAACACAAAAAAGAAAAAGAAAAACATAGCCGCCACAATGCAACTCTCTACATCCACCATACTAGCTGCTGTCGCCCTCTTCGCCGGCCAGACGCTGGCCAACAGTTGCGTGATACTGGACGGGATCGAAGGGCAAGGATTTACAGCCGCGCATTGCGAACCCGCAGGCCGCAATCGGTTCAGCTGCGGCAGCACACTTGTGTTCCACCCCGCCGCTGACACGTATAGTGTGCATGCGGGACAAAAGGAAGTCACTATTGGATTTTTCTGTCAAGGGATACCTGATAAACTGATCAAGTGTCCTGCTGGTGTTTGGGGCACCGTTACTCCTCCGCCTTGTGATGGGCGATTCCGGATCATGGAGGTGACCAAGACTCTTTGAACGAGTGGAAGCTTTGGATTTTCTTTTTTTTTTTTTTTTTTTTTTTACTACACACACGCACATACACACACTCACACACTCACACACTCACACACACACGCACATACAACACACTCACACACAAAAGTATTCAAGCAAAAGGATCAATGTGCTTTAGTCTAGCTACATACCTTTCCTTTTTTCCACCAAACGTCACCACTTAGACACAATGACGTTGATTTACGACGAAAATTATCACTGTCATGAGTGACACAGAGCGTAGAATGATACACTCAGATATCTGCGTCTGGAGATGACTTGTTGTAGTAGCGAGAGCCAGTGGGTTCAGTCAGTACCTGCTTGGTGTCTTGTAGCTATCGACGGGATGGAATTTTTCTTTTTTCTTTTTCTTTTTCTTTTTCCTTTTCTTTTTCCTTTCTTTTCCCTTTCTTTTCCTTTCTTTTCCTAGGGACTACCCGGTCGTGCTTTGCCATGTGTGATGAGACTTGTCCACAAGGAAACCCACTCATTCATGTGCGCCAAGAAGGGGAATATACACCAGACAAGCTACGTAGCTGGATAGATCCCCCTTGTCGGAACAATCAGTCACTCGTGCGTACAAAACAAACAAGCAGATTACGTCAACGGTAGGTAAAAAGGCGGGTACAAGGCCCCCGGCAGCTCACAAAATCGGCCACATTCACTCGGGGACCCAAATCACCGACAACTCATCTTGTCTGCATGTCTCCTATCTCGTCTTGTCTCGCAGTACGACACATCTTCCAGGTCCCACTATTTCAGCCATAATCCCTCCTTCTCCTGAAACTACGCATGTGAACTTCAAGTATGAAAAAAATAAATAAAAGACATTGCCCCCTGTCTCCCATGTACATTGGTATCATTGCTCTTTGAAAAAAAAAAAAAAAAACACTGCTCTTTCAAAATAATGCAGAACAAAAACGGAAAGAAAAAAAACTGCATGCCGTCTTGAAACAAAACATGATCAAAGCAAGACGTGATCACGTCTCAGTAATAAAACCCTTTTTCTTTCTTTTTTCTCGCGCCGAAAATCCGATCCAAAAAGAAGAATGGGAAGAAAAGGGGAAAGAAGTCCCCAAAGAGCAGACCAGTGGCCAGCCAATCATTCATAACTCATTTCCAAGGTGGAAGAAAAAACAGAACAACGTAAGATGATCAGAAGAAGAAAGAAGAGTAGAAAATGCTTTGCTTTGCGCAACAATCATTCATGGCGAGGCTTGCAATGCAAAAAAAGGGGGACGAAAGCAACAGGTCTTGGCTGTCCTGACTTGCGTCGTGTTGCCTCATGAGGCCAGCGTTTGTGCCACCACGGCCTGGAGTCCTTCCAGAAGTGCCGCCTCTGCTGCGTTGTCGTCTTGCTCTTGCTGGCTGGGAAACTCGGTCTTGATTAATGCCTCGGTCTTCATTGGTGCCTTGGTTTTGGTTGCTTCTTGCGATGGGGCGAATGGGGGCGGCTGTTGTTGTTGCGGTTGCTGCTGTTGCGATTGCTGCGCTTGTTGCTTCTGTTGTGCTTGCGGCTGCTGCTGCTGCTGTTGCGGTTGCGGTTGCGGTTGGAGTTGCTGCTGCGGTTGACGTTGAGGTTGCTGTGGAAGAACAAGAGGTGCAGTCGAAGATGCCGGCTGAGATGTGGCAGAGACAGCCGGCCCAGGAGGCTGTTGTTGGGCCTGCGGAGGCAAAGCCAGTGGCGATAACGACGCCGCGGGTGCTGCAGCACTGGGCGTGCGAGATTTTACAGCCACCGCCGCCGCCGCCGCCGCCGTTATAATTGTTGGTGTTGGTGTTGCTGCTTGTTGCTGCTGCTGAGTCGCGGGACTACGAGATGGCGGACTTTTCGCCGGCAGCGCTGGACTTGACCCATTTTTGGTTGCATGTGGCGTCTGGGGCCTGACAGATGGTCGTGATGATGGCTGGTGCATGTGTGCTTGCTGCGCTTGCTGCGCTTGCTGCTGTTGTGGCGGCTGCTGCTTCTGTTGCTGGCTTTGCGGGCGAGGCACTTGAGGGGGTACTGACGCATGAGGCCGTTGGTGTGCCTGCGCAACTGCGTGCAGCAACTGCTGCGTATTGGTCTGGACGCCAGGTCGTATCTGGGATGCCGGCGTTGCCGCCGGCCTCGGGATGGAGGCATGATGATGCTGTTGCGGTTGCTGTGGCTGTTGATGATGGCCGTTCTGGCTCGATGCCTTGTTCTGGCTCCCGGCGGCGTCCTGTTGCGCTGATACGGCTCCATGTCCCTGCTGCTGCTGCTGCGGCGGCGGCGCAGGATTCACAGTCGTACCACCGCTTGCATTCGAGGCGGCGGCGGATGATGCCAATGGCCGTTGCGGCGGGTGCTGCAGGCCGCCTGCCAAGGCCATGATGCCCTGCAACTTGGCCTGGTCCTCTTCCGAATTCAATCGAGCTCTCTCCTCAGCCTCCTTGCGGGCTGCTTGTGTTGGTGCTCTTGTCTTGAGCTCCCCCGTGACCGCCTGCAGATAGTATGGCATTTCGGAATTGGTCTTCAAGAAGAAGAGCTTCAGGTTCCTCGCCTTATCCTTTAGCTGCACCTGGGTTCTGTCTCGAAGTATGTCGGAAATGGTGCCGTTCTGGCCAAACAAGGTCAGTATCTGACTCCAATGCGGCCCTTTGACCATGTCAAGACCGGCCATGAGAGCCTTTTCCTCTTCCTGCGTCCACGGGCGACGCGTTGAATGGAGACCCTCTCGTCGGGTGTGCGCCGACGTTTTCGAAAGGGCGGCTTGGCGTGCTTTATCGTAAAGTATCGCGCTGGAAAATGTCTGATTGGGTGGCAGGGTCTCACCAGGAGCTGGCGGTTGTTGCGGCTCTGTAGGTGGAGGAGGAAGAGGAGGAGGATGCGTATACGTGTAGTAGGGGTTCTGCGCTTGATGATGTTGTAATTGGGCCAAATATGGCAGATGTGATGAAGCCATACTCTCGGCTGGAAAAAAGGAGAAGAAGAAGCAGTATTGTTAGAAGATGAAGAGGAGAGAAGAAGAAGGAAGGGGAAAGTATTGACTTGGGAAACATTGTTACAAAACGTACTGGTACTCGTGGGCACTGTAGGCTGATACGGGACAGGAGACAGTCCGTGAAGTGTGGTTTTGACATAATTGGACGTGCTTTCAGCGACCAGAGCCTCGAGTTCTTTGTAATCCGTCATGAGATCGATTTTGCCGCCATTGGTCTGGGTGGTTGTCGTAGCGCCCTCTGATTTGCTTCCCGCATCAGCAGCTTCAGCAGATGTCTCTCCTCCAGCTGACGCACCCAGCGCCGACATCGAAGCCTCTCCCGCACCCACCGATTCATCTGTCAAACCAGCCAGAGCATTTTGGACAAGTCCAGAGGCCGTCTTTTCAAAAAAAGAAGAAAGGTCGTCCAAGTCAAGGTCTGCATCACCTGCAGCTTCAAAGGTCGTGTCATGCTCATGCGCGTGAGCGTTCTCGTGCGCGAACTCGGTATCGGCTTCGGGCTCGGGCTCGGGCTGGGGCTGGGGCTGGGGCTCGGGCCCTGGCTGGCCATCTTCAAGCTCAATCGGTAGACCCAACTTGTCACCCAAGTCTGTCAGTGACTTGAGCTTGCTCCTGGCATAGTTTAGATAGCTGCGCAGCAAATCCTCCGCAGGATGCTTTTCCCTCAACGCAGCCGGCTCAGCCTGTTCCTTGACCTCGCCCTCCAGGGTCTCCTTTCGCGTCTGTACCGACGACACGAAACTCTGATCGGCGGAGGTCAGTTCCCCGCCTCCGTGCTGCTCTTTCAAAACATCCTCCAATCCCTGCGTCAAAACCTCGCCTATCACTTCTTCCGAAGGCTTCTCGGGCTCCTTCTCGACAAGAAATTCAATCGCTCTTTGAGTCTTGATACTGAGATATAGCTCCGTCATTCCGGGTGGCAAGTCGGATAATTGGCACTGAAACAAGGCCAGGAAGTTGTCGTCGGCGCAGGAGAGCGCTTTGGGAGACCCATCTACCAGCCATAGTCCCAGTTGCGCCAAGTTTGCAAGCTCGATGAATGTTTTGGTTTGGGCGTCTTTGAATTCCAATTGGTCTGCCGCGAGGACGTATTCGGCAGAATAAAGCTGGCGAACGTGCTCGAACGCCATCTTTAATTGGTGAAAGGAGCGCTTGTGTTCTGAATCGGTCCCCCGAACGAGCTTGATCGTGTCTTCAAATGGGGCCTGCACTAGAATCAGTAATATTGACAAGGCCTTGAATAATTCGCACGATGCTGGATTAGTATAAGCATTCTTCAAAATACAGCTGCCCGACTGGACTCTGCATGGTCGGAACTCACCAGGTTTCCCAGCGCATGTAGATTCGCATCGCGAACGTATTTGAGGGGTTCTGCAGCAAATGTCGGCCGAGGTGCGGGTAGTTCTAGGAGTGGCATCGCCGTATCGACGTCCATTGAATCTGACGCGGGAGTATTGAGGGCATCACTTCCATTGGTAAATCGATCCACCATGTCGCCGACATTGGACAGCGCATTCTGGACGAGTAGCGCAAGACCATCTTCAAACGACGCTTCTTCTGTTTCCACCTCGCCCTTGGCACGTTTGGGTTGGGACGTCTCGCTCGTTGCGGCAATCTCATCGAACGGTCGTTTGGCCGACGTCAGCTCCGGCGAAAAGTTGAAGTCGAGCGGCCCCAGTTCGGGGGCTTCGTCTTCCTGTTTGATGTCTGGACAGCAAAATGGCGTCAGCGAGTTTGTATCAACGGTTGCGTTATTGGTCTTTCACTCCCCCTAACTTTTCCTTTTTCTCATTCTTCATCACCACAAGCTTCCTTGTTTGTTTGTTGACCGGGATTCTGCATTTATTCCATCTTGAGACCACCGAGGCAAAACAAGTCACATACCAGGCTCCGGAGTAGCGGCGGTCGCTGCAGCCAACGCCGACTCGGCCATCATGGCAAATTTATCGCGGGTCACAGGAAGTAACACATGCGTCGCGCGTACGGTGATGAATTGGTAAGCTAAATAAAGGAAAGATTGGCGACTCGAAGCACGTTGCAGCAGCTCTTGGACGGGCTGCAAAAGACGGACCTGGTCCTTTGTCGCTGCTGCTTTGGGATGCGGGCGGTCGGAGAAAATTTGCTGAGTCAGTCGCGCCGGATGCCCTTATATCGTGCCCCAAAATTCTGCCGCTTCCAGATACACAATCGACACAAGTTTGTGCCAAAAAAAAATAGTGACGACAGAATTAAAAACCGGTCACCATTGTATAGGACAGACGATTGAGGGCGATTGACAGCCCGCCCTTTTCTTTCCTTATGCTTCTTCTTCACTTTTTTTCTTTCGGAAATGACCTAAGCAAGGTACTTGTATGCCTGTCTGTACGATGCAGAGACTGTCACGAACGAATTGTGGCATAATGCCATTTGCTACAGGTCGCTGAGTGCATTTTATCAATTTCTTCCTACCCATCAACTGGCGTGTGAAAAGCTAGTTCGGCGAATATCCGGAAGAAGCAAGCCAACACGATTTTCTTAGTCAGGAACCGGGTGCACGGTCTAGCTGCTTTGCTGTGTGTGTCGGACTACATTTTGACGCCACGTACATCCTTTATCTTTTTCTGCAATTCTGCTTCTACTCCGAAACTGCGAATCTGTTTGACAACCCTCAATATATGCCTCTTCGATAGCTCTCTTACTTTGGTCTTACATGATCTCCGGAAGTTGTGGTCTCTAGATTTCATTGCCTCACACCTCTTGCATTTGCTTAATTTCCTTGCTCTCCATATTTCTCTCTTCGCCCGCTGTGCATCCATCTGCCTTTGCATTGCCTCCTTTTGTCCCCGCAACGCAATGCAAAACTTGGATTTCGCCTGGATAGCCGGGCCCTTACAGATGAAATTGGGCGGAGACACACACATGGTCGCACTTAGTCCTCCGATAAGGGAGTACGCGCCTGCTATCCCGAGCTCGCTGAACATGTGTGACGTCGCCAGCGGTCGCACTAAAACCCTCAGGATGGATCGAGTGCATGTCGAAGCATCATGAGCCGACGCCGCAAAGATCTCATACGAACCCGTCAGGTGGTTCAGCAGCGACATGAATAACAAGAGAAAACCCGTGCCAAGTGGAATGCCTGGTAGCATGGGCACAACAAAGGAGACAGATGCTTTGGAACTAAAGCCCAGCCAGAAAAGAGCGATCATGAAGAGCAGGCCCCTGGTAACCGCCAGCGGCAGGCGATAGTATTCTTCGCGATGGGCTTATGATGCCCGCGTTGATGAGCTCTTTCCAGATAAATGTCCCAAAGCCGGAATGCACAGAAGAGCATACTCCCATCGGGAGGTAGGTCAAGCCAGTGTCGCCTGGGCTCAGGCCATGAAGCTTAAGGAATATGATGGGGTAAGCCTGAAAGTACATATCGACTCCCAATTCGATGCGAGGGCACGAGCCAACGTGGATAGACAAAAGCAAGCAAATATGGCGATCGTCAGGTTCCGCCGACCAAAGTGCTCGGATAGGGGACCCCAGATGAGCGGACCGAATTTGTACCCTATGAGATAAACGCTAATGGGGAGGACTCGTGCCGTAGATGAAGAGACGCCAAACTCGGCTAGGATGTTTGGGACCGCCATGCTGGAAAGAGAGGACGACATGGACGTGTTTACAAGCAGCAGAGCAGTGATGAACAGTATGAAATATTTCTTGAGCTTTATTTTACATTCTGATCAGCTTATGTTAATAGGAAACAAAAGGGAAGGGAAAAAAGCGACATGGTCGTCGGCCTTCAAGAGGACAGCCAAACTTGCCGTCGACCAGTTGTGTGGGTTTTCAGGGTCGTCCACGTCCCAAAAGATCAGTGCGTGGTCCGTCTGGCTACGTGCCTGGATCTGATCTGCGAAAGTGAGTTTCTAACGGGAATAGTCGCAGATCTGAGATGAGACAGGCAGATATTGGTGGGGCGGGATGCGTCAAGTGTCAAAATGGCTGGAGCCAAACATTGTCCTGTTGTCTCCATTGTTACGCGCGTGCGATGGACGATCTGGTGTGACGGGCCAGACAGACAAGCGAATGGGTCAGGCCGCTTGACTACCTCTGACTACCTTTGTCGGCTGCGCCAGAAACAGCAACTTGGAACTGTCGTCAATGCCGCATATAACTGAATCATGAACACCCCCCTTTTTTATTTTCAGCAGACACTGGCCATGAGAGAAAAAGCTTACATGTTCTGCAACGCAACTGTTCTAATACTTGACCACAAACGCCGAGAACAATACAACCTCACCGCGCTCCCTTTACCACAATTCATCGTCGTAAAAAAGAGTCTATTGAACAAAGGTCGTCCTAAAAGTAATCAATAATAACACAGACGAAAGAAGAAAGAAACTCGCCACTAAAACAGAGGATACCATGCCTAAAAGGGAACCACCATTCAGCCCTTTGACGATTCGTTTCGCACCTCACACACCCCGAGAAAAAGACAAATGGTACACCGAACACGGCGGCTCTGCTGCCAAATTACATGTAAAACATGTGCATATGCACTGTGGATAGTGGCCATTGTGCTACCCTTGATGAGGATCACGGCGTGGACTGCAACTGCCACCGCCACCACATGTTGTCGAGTCGGGCGGATGTAGCCGGATTGCTGTGGCACGTTGGCGGAGCAGTGACAGCGCGGGGATGATCATAACCCCGCGCTATTAGTATTCGGTCTTGGAGACCCGAGGAGGTCTCTGGGTAGCCAGAATATCCATCGAATAAGCAAATCTCTAGGCGCGGCCGCGCGTCGTTGGGAGCCCGGGCGGTCAAGAGACCGGTTTCATTTCATGCATACAAAAGAACTAGTTCTAAGTTCGAATCCCCTGTATAGCGCCAGACTCCTATGCCACTCATGTATTAGTTAAAGGGGTGTGTCTTGTCACGGTATATAAGGGAACCTAATGCGCTAACTAATGTGACGTGGCACATCCGACTTTTTGTGCAAATGTGCGCAGTGAGACCGGCAATCGCCAACAAACGCGTGTATGTTACAGACCGCCCCTACGGACCGGACTAACCTTCTTCCGACCGACGGCTCAACTAATCATATCACACGCAGCGCTCGCTATATATATGTAGCGAGCTATACCTCTAATTACTATATATTAGCTATAAGCTCTCTTTATAATTACTATATATTCCTTATAAGCTTAAAATAGCCTTTTTTTATATAAACTATTTTTTAAACTTAGATATTATAGCTAGCTAGTTTTTAATAACTTTATAATTTATTGCTTAGCTTAATTACTTTATAAATCTTTTAACTAAACCTAAACTTAGTTATTATATATTAAAAACTCTTATTTAGATTTATATTATATTACTTTAAGTAATATTTAGTATTATATTTACCTTAGCTTTTACTTTAAAATTTATTTTTACTTTTTATAAACTTATTACTAAAAAGCTTATTATAAAAATTTAATAACTTAGTTATTATATAAAAAAACTTTTTATTTTTTAATAAAATAAATAGAATTTAAAATAAAATCTTAAACCTAAAAACCTTAGCTTTTATAATAATATTACCTTTAAGCTTTAAAGCTCTTTTACTTAGCTTAAAATTTATTATTATTTTTATTTTTAAGCTTTAAGTAAGTTAGTTTAAAAGGTTTTATATATTAATAAATACTTTAAAAAAACTACTTTTATATAGTTGAAATTTATTATAAAAAATTACGTTAATAATAATAATAATAATAATAATAAAAATGAAATTAATATTATTTTTTTTAATTTTAATAAGTTTAAAAAAGCTATTAAAAAAGCTTTTAAAATAATTAATAAAAGCTAAGCTATTATTTAATAAATAAATAAACTTAAATAATAAAGATTTATAATAAACTATATTATTAAATTTTAATAGCTTACTTTTTAATTTAATTAAAATAATAAACCTTTAATATTGTTATGGTTTGGTCTTTGACCTAACCTTAGGCTGCGTGCTGACGGACCGCACCAGCTGGCACCCACCCTAGCGACAACTGACTAATATAGATGTTAATTAATTAGATCTTACTAACCTAATTAATACATATTCTTTTATAGCTTAGTGTAGCTAGTAAGGGGATCTAGGCAACTAATATAACTACACTAACATCTGCAGTAACCTAATTGGGTTAGTCTATAACAATTAATTAGGTTTAAGGTTATAGGTTCAAGTCCTACTAGAACCTAGGCTTATAAGGACCTAAAGAGTGGGTTCCCTTAGGGGAGGCGTAGTATTAGTTAAGAGGGTGGGGAAAGTAGGGCTATATTATAGTTTAGTCTTTAACCTAACCTTAGGCTATATACTAACAGACTACACTAGCTAGCACCCACCCTAGCAATAACTAACTAATATAGATATTAATTAATTAGATCTTACTAACCTAATTAATATATATCCTTTTGCAGCTTAGTGCAGCTAGTAAGGGGATCCGGGCGACTGGTATGACTGCGCTGACATCCGCGATGACCCAATCGGGTTAGTCCATAACAAATATTTATATTTTGTAAAAAACTTAAAAAAAATAAAAAATAAACTCTTTAAAAAAAATATACTTAAAACTCTAACTAATTATATAGCTATAGCTATTAAAATTAATAATAAATAATATTAATAATATATATAAAAAAGAAGAATACTTAAAATATATAAAAGAAAAAGTATTTTATTAACTATATAAATTAAAAAAAATAATAATAATAACTAATAATATATATATATATTACTAACCTAAAGAGAATAAACCTTAATATTATATAAAAACCTAAAGAAACTTAAAAATATTATAATTATAATAAATTTAAATACCTTATTAAACAATATTAAAAACCTAAGAAAGAATAAAAATTAATATTAAAAGAAAAATAGCTTAATTTTATAAAATAAAAACTAATACCTAAAAGCTAATAACCTAATACCTTTAAAAAGAATTATAAATAACTAAACTAAATAATATACTTTAATAATAAATATATAGTTTACTTTAATAATGAAAAAAGAAATAATTAATATTTTAAAGCCTTTAAAAATATACTTTTATTATTATAATAATAAATTATACTA
>AFRA01000074.1:0-63265 GCA_000223055.1 Claviceps fusiformis PRL 1980
TTTCTTTTTCCTTTTCCTTTTTTTTTTTTTTTCTTCGTTGCCTTGCGCAAGAAAATACATGAAAGAAGAAGGGAAAAGAAGGAAAAACAAGAACGAGAAAAAAATTGATGAAGAAACAGAAAATGTTCACTTGTGTCCTTTTCTGTTACTCTTCTTTATACTTGCGCTAACATCCTTCTCCTCCAGGCTGGTCCAAAAATCAAAGAAGCAATTGAAAGCTTTGAAGATGACGTATCGATGGACGATTCGATAATGGCGTGACGAACAATCATGGAGGGGGGAGAGAGAAAAGACATCATTTTTATGACACAGCGCGGCACAAGATTTAATTCTAATCAGTTGTAAACACAAGCACCCCGTTGCCAAGGGTTCTTGTGTGTCGGACAAGGCGACCCTTTGTCTTTTTTTTGTCAGGCGAGGTGCGGCACAATACCCGTTGCATGGCATGGCATGGGACTGGCGTTGGAGGTTTGCTTTCACTCGGCGCCTCGTGTTTTTTTCTTTTTTTTTCTTTTTCATTTTCTTCCGTTGTCTTTTTTCTTTTTATTCTCAATATGGCTCGCGGGCGTTTTAGCACTACGGGCACTCGGAAAGGGAACAAGAAGAGCAAGACGGGAGCGTGGGACGAGGAACCAGGGGGGGGGGGGGGGGGCAGGATACATGAATGGACGGAACGGAACGGAACGGAGGTTGCGGGTGGGATTGGGATGTGTTTTGTCAGGGATCATTCATTATCATTAGTGCGTTTGTCTTTAGCGTTGGCGTGTGCGGCGGACGGCGGACGGCGGGCTAAGGGCGACGGAATGTAGTCTGGTGTTTTTGCATTCACTTGTTGCGGGAAATGAGTGGAGATGGATGATGATGTCATGTCCTCGACTGACCGACCACGTACCTACGTACCTACTTACACAGGTCTAATGGAATCAAGCACATGCGTTGTTAATGATATCTGATTGATGACTGCGGGTGGAAGAGCGGTATGCACATGCTCATTCCTTGTCCATGATATGGGGCGCGTATGTGGGTTGTGGTGTTTATGCTGCGGAGAGTGGGCGATGGGAGGATTTTCTTTAGCTTTTTTTGGGCTGTCGTTTTTTGATTTGCCGTTTTTTATGGTGTTTTTTGCGGTGTTTTTTGCGGTGTTTTTTGCGCTGTTCTTTTGTCGTTCTTTTGTCGTTCTTTTGTTGTTCTTTTGTCGTTCTTTTGTCGTTCTTTTACTGTTCTTTTGCTGTTCTTTTGCTGTTCTTTTGCTGTTCTTTTGCTGTTCTTTTGCTGTTCTTTTGCTGTTCTTTGTGTTGTTCTTTGTGTTGTTCTTCGTGTTGTTCTTTATGTTGTTCTTTGCGTTATTCTTTTGTTGTTCTATATGTTGTTCTTTATGTTGCTCTTTGTGTTGTTCTCTGTGCTGTTCTTTGTGTTATTCTTTTGTTGTTCTTTATGTCTTTCTTTGTGTTGTTCTCTGTTGTTCTCTGTGTTGGTCTCTGTGTTGTTCCCTGTGTCTTCTTTATTTTCTTATTCTCTAGGTTTTCTTAATTCATACTTGTTATTCTTTCTTTTATTATTCTTTTATTTTTATTTTCATTTTCATTTTTATTTTTATTTTTATTTTTATTTTTATTTTTATTTTTATTTTTATTTTTATTTTTATTTTTATTTTTATTTTCATTTTCATTTTCATTTTCATTTTCATTTTCATTTTATTTTTATTTTTATTTTTATTTTTATTTTTATTTTCATTTTCATTTTTCTTTTCATTTTTATTTTCATTTTTATTTTTATTTTTATTATTCTTTTATTTTTATTATTCTTTTATATTTATTATTCTTTATTATCTCATTCTTTCTACCTTCATAGGTCTGTCTACTTTTGTTTTGTTACGGCCAGGGCGCTACCATGTACAGACAGCACCTATCGCTCCTCGAAAACAAATAGACAACTTGCATAAATACGCTTAACCACCTTCCTGTGACATTAAATGTTTACGGTCTCGTACCCTTCTAAACGCACCGCAAGCCGCTGATTCCAACAAACTATGTGCAGCATTTAGCACGTAACATTTGTGTTTTTCTTTGTGTTTCTGGTCAGCCAAAATGTTTCCATGACTACCTTTGTCATCATTTTTTATTTGGAAATTATTTCTATATTTTACTCTCTTTTTTTCAGGTACGTGTACATGCGTCAATGCTTTTTGTCTTATTCTTATACATTATATCACCTTTCCAATGTTTTTCATTGCCCCTAGAACTACTTCATGTTCCAGCAAGTACACTACAGAAATCGGGGATTAATACGTTATTTTGGGAGATCTGACTACCGTGGCGACTGGTCTTTTCTTAGCGTTTTGCGGCAAAATATGCCATCTTCCATAGTCAAAATGCGTCAACGCAAGCATTGACGCAGGCGTCAAGTTAAGCCAAAGCACAAAAACGAAATCACATCAGAAATCCATTGGTTTTGCCATTTCCTCCTGCAAAATCGTCTACAGAGGCGAAGACTCGAACGTCCTCTACCATCTTCAACACGAGCTTCAACGCAAGCCAACGAATAGAACGGGTACAAGAGAACACCACTGGTTTTGCCGTCTTCGTCTTGCAAACCTATATACAAAGGCATGGAGACGGATCACAATAACGTGGTTGTCCCCGATGTTTGTGGTCTACTAGTGTTCCCCTAAGTAGGTTTACGGGTACTCTAAGATCTCGTCATATTCTACTTGACCTAACTTTAGTGTCTATGTCTTTTGAATTCTGTTCTATTTTCATTGAAATGCCATCTCTGCTGTTGCGCTCCCACTGCAAATAACTTATTTCGCATTTTACATTGTATATGCCACATTCTTTCGTCTTTTTCGTGCATGCTCCCCAATCGTTTCCATTTCTCTTTGTTCATAATGCTCTGCTGCATCTCACTTTACTCACTTTCGTTTATTTGTCTTTAGAAATTCACTCTATTTCAACATGTGTATCCTCTCCGCTGTTACGCTCCCGCTGCAACCCGCCATTTATGCGGAGCATTCCACGCAAATCACACAGAAGAGAGCACTTAATTTATACATACTGTCGACCATCTACCTGTACCCTGTGTATTCTGTGCCTCATGAAATGATGACCCATCGCGTATTATGCTGATGGCAGCACCCATGTGTAATATTCAGCACGTAGTGTCGTGCATTTTCTCATCTTGTACATCTTACATACTGTTACAGGGTAAAATAGCAGCACATCGGCAGAGGATGTAGAAATATCCTCACTTTTGGCCGATTTTCACTTTGCTTTACGGTACTCATGCTGCTTTCCGTTACTTCATTTATTCCCATTTTCTTTCAACTTTATTTCCGTTCAGTGTACGTGTTATCCGTGCTCTACTTTCTCCCACACGTAGGACATTCTTTCTTTAAGAATACCTGTCAGTTCCTGGACATAGTCCCCCGTCTCGTCTTCACAGACTGCATGAGGAACACCATACTACATGCCCATTGTGCATATACGCATTCTGGCGCCGACCTCCTCGTCTATGGCTTCAGTCACTGCGGTCCACTTTCTAGAGATCGACCTGTCGTGGTCGATGTGACGCGAGAAACTTGAGCAAGGTGCTTCCCGCGGAATGGGAATAAAAAGACTACCTAGAATACTATATATGCATATGTACATCTGTATGCATGCATGTATGTATGTATATACAGTGACATGACAAGTTTAAAGAAATTTGATAAATATGATATATTATTATAGTATAGATGTTATAGCTTCAAAATGTCAGTTTATACGATACTACAATCTTTCTTGTCTTGGTCAATAGCCTAATCGCCAGGGTTGTTACAAAAGTTCAACTGCGATACCGCTCAGTGGCCAACAAGAATTGTCAAGTCACGGTGTGTACATAATTGAACACCGACCTGTGACTTTTTTTCGTTTAGGATCTCTTGCAACACATCGCGTAAAGCAGCCGATGACAACACAACGTATGCATATACAGTGTATGTACGCGCCGTTCACGGCACGTAACACTGGCTGTCACGCTCCCTCGTTCTTTGTTCTGTGCAGTGGCACACATCATGGCTTTGTTCTTACGAAGGGCAGGCATTCGATTGACAGTGTAACATAAAAGTGCTACTTCCGTGCGACCTGTAAGATGATACATAAAAGAGAAAAGGGGATGGACAAGAAAAAGAAAAAAAAAAAAAAAAAAAAAAAAAAAAAAAAAAAAACTAACAAAAAAACTCGAAAGGAGGAAAGATGAAGGGAAATAAATTTTGGTGCCATTTACGCCGGAGTTGGTGCACGATGAACGCTGCATATACTATCAGTAATAACGCCCAGCTAATTAGCCAAGGAATTAATTTTAATATTACTAGAAAAATGTTTTTTTGAAAGGAAATTTTCTCTTTCAAAAAATAAATAGACCTATGAGAGCCTTTCTGCTCATTCCATAGGAGTATACACGCAGCAGTTCCTACAGCCAAAATAGAACAAGCACGATTCTCCACCATATCTTCTATAAAGGAAGATTTTTTTTTTTCAGAAAAGAAAATGAAAAAAAAAAAAAGTATGAATAAACCACTCGCGCCCGAGATTGATGAAAAAAATAAAATGCCGGCGTCCGATAAAGGTCGCGATAATGCAAAGAAACAGGCCGGCTGATGGATAAAAGCCGTGACTAAGAGAAAAGAAATAAATAAAGAAAGGTTTCCAGAATGTATCCAACTCTGTTGGCATATAGAAACAGGGGAGGTGATACCACTTTTGTTTTAGACTTGGTTGCTGTTGTGATACTGACTTAAAACAACCCGCTGCCATGTACACGAATACCTGGGCAACCTGGGCACTTAGTCCATAGTATCAACGATTTTATCGGCTTGATGGCAGAGAAAGCTACAGGTTTGTACTCGCCCACATATTTCTTCTTCATCCGCGTAGTAGAGCTGCTATGCCGACTCTAATAGGTCATTGTATATGAGTAGACACGAAGGGGGCATCTTTCCCAGCACAAAAGGGATAAGACGCGCCTGATAACCGAGCTTATAAAGAAACAAAAAAATAAATAAAAGATAAACACCCACACAAAGAACAAAAGGAAGAGAAAAACATAAAAAAACCAAGAAAAAAAAAGCCATGTTTGCATGCGACGTGCTAGCGCCGTGTGAGGTCACCTACTCCGCTCAAGCCCGTACCTAAGCCATGCTCCGTCTGTCCGCCTACTGCAATGTATTCCCTGCCAAGGCTGGCTTGGCATATCCTCTGCTTTTGCATCACCCGTGCTAGCAAAAAAACGAGGCGGGACCGGTGGGCATGGGAAGAAGGCTAAAGAAGGTTGTGGGACGATGTGTGTGCGTGACGCTCCTCGGGGATTGGAAGGTTGGAATGTTGGAACTTTCCGTAAAAAAAAAACATGCAAAACCTTGGACGCCAGTACCTTGCATACGGGCGTGACGGGTCCCCTGTTTGAGCCCATGCAGTTTTGTGAAGACAAAAAAAAAAGGGGGGGGGGGGATAAAAATAACGAGGCGCAGGTTCTTCAGCCCAAGTATATAGAGAAAAATGCTGTGCCAGAACCAAATAACGAAATTGGCTTTTTATACGTCATCCGGAATGCATCTGTACAATAACCATGGGATATACATATAAATAGACATGAAAAACAAAGGACGATACCTTGCAACGGCACGTACACCGAAATGAACCAGATAAAAAATACAGATTCACAGGCACCAGGCACCAGACACCCACGATCATCACAGTGCAGTCGAAAAGAGGGGAACGAACAAGGAAACCAACTTCACTCCGCTTCAATCCCTGTGTTCTACAACATACTCTCCCCCCCTTGTTCAACTCCATGTCGTCCACCCTAGTGCCCCAATTCGTAGACGCCATACTTCCTAGTCCCCAGACCCTTGGCGAGCATGTTGTCCAGCTCCCCTGACGTTTAGTATTCCTTGCCACGAGGTCCCACAGTGCAGCGAGCACGTCAAAACAACGGGCACGAACCACTGTCGTGCCCCTTGCAGCCGTTGTGGGGAGGAGAGGGAACAGGGATTCCAACAGGTAGCGTGGGCGCGATACAGACAAAAGTCGAGACCGCTGATAACCAGACGAGTTGCCAGGGGTTGGGCGAGGTGGGAGAAAGCTCAAAGGTTAGGAACAGCCTGCTGGTAGAAGTCGTCGGCGTGAGTAGCTACCAACGGCCAAGCCGGCCAGGAACCGCTTGAGCCTTGATACGCAGTCGAACTTCAGACCGCCAGAGGTTGCTTCCAAGGGAAGCAGTCCTACTAGCGTCGCTCCCTCTCAATCCAAGCGTCGCTCTAGCTCCGTTGCCTCGACCATCAACGTCATGGCCTATCGTTTGTTGAGCGCTCACCTGGTCCGCCGATATGTTCTCAGAACCGAACCATGCGAGAGAACAAGAATATCGAATCAGGCAGGTGGTGAACGAGACCCTGGGTGGCCAAGAAACAACCTGTCCATGCTTCTCCGAGCAGCCGCTTCCACCACCTCGGTCGACGATCTTGATGGGAGAATGATCAGCCTGTCCGCGTCGGCAGTAGCGAGTGCGCGATTTACTCGAAAACGACTGAAAATGCAGCAGTGATCAGGTTTTAGGCGACGACGATGCGACGGCTTTTTCAGACGGGCAGTCGGGGAATTTCTTCGACCGGCATTGCGTTTTCTTTTTCTTTTTCTTTTTCTTTTTTTCTTTTTCTTTTTCTTTTTTTCTTTTTCTTTTTCTTTTTTTCTTTTTCTTTTTCTTTTTCTTTTTTTCTTTTTTTCGTTTCTTTTTCATTCGCCAACAACAAGCTTGGTCCCAAACTCGGATCAATTGGCTCGCTCTATCCCAGTTGTGGTTGAATAAAGTCTGGGGAAGTAAAAAGGAAAAAAAAGAAAGAAAAGAAAAAAGAAAAAAAGTCTTTCAAGATGCGAATGGCCTTTGACACTTTTGAGTGGTCGGGAACGCGGAATGTCAGAGATAGATGCAGAACTACTAAGCCTAAACAGGAATAATGCTAGCCCCACTTAGGACCTTTCTAGCCAAAGTTTACCCCTGTCGATCCAATACAAGCTTTTCCTGTTCCCTTTTTCTATCGGCTTTTTTTTTCTCCCATCAAGACTAAGCAAAGCACCTTTGAACGGTGCATGTGAGTTTTATAACGATTCAACTGAATGCACCCATCGAAGCTACATCTGAGTTGATTGGACAAAGTATCGCGATCCGCGCCGTTAACCTCTCAGGCAGATTATACGCTCGTATTACAAGTCCCGTTACCACGCAGCAACCGACCGCTTTTTCACGCCCTTTCCCCCCTCTTTTTATCTTCTCGCTCCATCGGCACCCTCTTTTCATTTCGGAAGTGCAAGCGGTTCTCGCTTGTAATCTTAAAATCATGCAAACCCAACGAGTTGAATCCCAGGGTTCGACATAGCCGACAAGGGACCTCTTCCCGTTTCGCCGTTTCGCCATTCCGGTCCTGCTGCCAACATGGAAACACCAACCGCTGGCAGCTTCGTGTGTTGGCCAATATGAACGCAAAGTCTGTTCAAAGAAAGAAAAAAAAACCCCCAACATCATCGGGTTCTTTGCCTTCCTTGGCAGAACGAACACCTTACCTGCGGAACCCCCCAGGCAGCTGGACTGCCGAAGGATCAGAAAGCCCCTTGCCAAAAAGGCCGCATTAATTTGCCCGCTTTAGCCTAAAAAAAGAGGGCTACGAATGCTTGAACAAATCCGCATCGCCATACGCTTGTGTGGCTCGCGCCGAGAGAGCCGACACTTGGGAGTCATGGACTTGGGAATGTTGGGCCAAGGCATAGTAGTACAAAGACTATATATAGGTATGTATGTATACACATATATATATCTGAATCGAGAAGCACGGATCGAGACGGTTGCCAATCTCGCTGTCCCACCAATCTTTGTCACTGTTTTGTTTTATAACCTCTCCAGCTCGACAATCATCATTAGACAGACCCATCCATAGACAGTCGAGGGGCACCATGATTTGGTCCGGTCTTTTGCCACTGCTGGCATATTCCAGCACTGCAGCTGCATCGCCGGCTTCGGTTTCGAAGCGGCAGGCAGCTGATGTAGGAGCGCCCAATGGCGCCAGCATCGCCATCGACGCGGGCGTTCAGTTCCAGGAAATGGATGGACTTGGCGTGTCTCAGGCCTTCCAGAGTGCCCTTGACGTATTGGGCCGCGGTGGTCTGTCTGAGAAGAACCAGTCCTATGTTCTGGATCTCCTGTTCGATCTGCAAAAGGGCGCAGGCTTCACTATTCTGCGCAACGGCATCGGCACCAGCGACAACTACCTCTACAGCCGCATGAAGTCCATTGAGCCCGTCAGTCCCGGCTCGCCCGACGCAAAGCCAACCTATGTGTGGGACCGCAACGACACAGGACAATTCATCCTTGCCCAAGAGGCGTACAAGAGAGGCCTCAAGAACCTCTATGGCAACGCGTGGTCTGCCCCGGGCTACATGAAGACGAGCGGGGACGATGTCGGAGGCAGTCTATGTGGTGTCTCGAACGCGACCTGTGCCTCTGGCAACTGGATCAAGGCCTATACCAACTTCCTGCTGCAATGGGTCGGATTTTACGAACAGTCTGGCGTCAAGGTCACGGAGCTTGGCTTCCTCAACGAGCCTGAACTCAAAACCACCTACGTGAGCATGCTGTCCAACGGCACACAGGCATCCGACGTGATTCGCGTTCTCGGACCCCAGGTCAAGGCGGCTGGTCTGGACTTGAAACTGACGTGCTGCGACGCCGTCGGCTGGCAGCACCAGAAGGAGAAGATGGACGAACTGAAAGCTGGCCCGGACCCTGCAGAGGCGCATCTCGACATCATCACTGCGCACGGCTACGCATCTCACCCCACCTTCCCGCTCCAAACGTCCAGGAAGGTCTGGCAGACGGAGTGGTCTGATCTGGCGCCGGTATACACACCAAGCACCTTCTTCGGCGACGGCTCATTCGGCGAGGGCCTGACTTGGGCAGCCAACATCCAGACGGCCTACACACAGGGTAACGTCAGCGGTTTCCTCTACTGGATCGGTGGCACGCCCGGCAAAGTCAACACTGGCTTGATCAACCTGCTTGGCGACGAGGTCGTCCCTACCAAGAGATTCTGGGCCCACGCTCAGTTCAGCAAGTTCGCTCGACCAGGAGGTCGTCGTATCAGCGCCACCAGCGATGTCGCCACCGTGACAGTCAGCTCCTTCACCAATATTGATGGCAGCATCGCAACGCAAGTCATCAACAACGGCACCACATCCGTCGACCTGGACGTCGCCATCAAGGGCTTGCCCGCCGGAGCTGCGAGTGTGCTGCCATACTTGACCGACAATGACCATGACTTGGAAGCTCTGCCTGCCATTCCCGTGTCAGGCGGACGTTTCAAAGCCAATGTGCCTGCGAGATCTCTTGTCAGTTTTGTCACCTCCGGTCAGGCAACGGCTGGGGCAGGATCTCAGGGCAAAGCAGGGAAAGAAGAGAAAGGAGGGAAAGGAGGGAAAGGAGAAAAGAGGGCGTGCAAGAAGCGCAACCCTACTGTTTAAGTTTGCTCGTTACTTGGCTTCGTAGTCTTTAGTCTGTTTTGCGCTCATGGCCTGCCATCATGATTCACGACTTGGTCTTACGTCTCTTTTCCCGCATGTTGTTCATGGAGTTTTGTATAGAGTTGACTCCTTGCGGCGTGCTGACAAGCTTGCTGTGTTCAATCATGACAATTTGATCTCACACTCTGATAACTTTTTGTTTTGAAAGAGCCAAAAAATATATTAATAATACTTTTCTGTCTTGCTGTTCGAGGGAGAAAAAAAAAACTAAGCAAAGGGTCAAGTGATACTTTCGTCATCGTAGATACATAGCTCAGGCTCCCGTATCGTGTCAAACTACAATGTAGTGCAGAGTCTGAAGATTGCGGAATTGCATCCAATTCCACGCGGAGAATCCACCCTGACTGCTGATCGCTTCTTCTTGTTTTTTTTTCTTTTCCCATGTGGAAACTGTCATTTTGAAACCGCCTTTGCAAGAGCATAGTAAAGAACGCGTCGCGCGTCTCTCTGCTATTCACCATTTGAAACTGACATTACGCGGTCGTGGAGTGAAATGAAAAGGAAAGCAAAAAACCGTCCGAGGCACAGTTATTACGTAAGCGCGGCTAGATCACTCCGCCGTACTCTGCGGTTTGTCTTCGCACAATCAGTAAAACTAACAAGCGTCGTGCATGCAGCCTCTACCCGAAAGTGGCTTAGCGTCTTTGATGCGTGACGAAAGTTGAAAGAAGGGAAAAAAAAAAAAAGAGCACACAGAGAATAAGGGAAAAAACCGGGTCCTGCCTGACCAAAAATGAAAAAAAGAATAAACCCAAACTTAGTATTTTTTTTCCCGGTTTCCCCCAATCCACGGGCGGCGGTGGAACAACCCCACACACACACACACACACACACACACACACAACACGCACGCGCGCGCCTTGTTGTTCTTTATTACTGATTTGGCGTTTTGGGGGAGAAGCCGTGACTGATTGCGTCGACGTATTAATTTGCCCCTTCCCCCTCATGCCGGCACCCCCGCTTGTATTCTTGCTCCTCGAATCCATCCCACACACCCTTTCTTCTTTTCCCGCATCAAACGCATTCCCCTGTCATTTACGCGCCTCAACGCGATACGTCTAAACTTCTATACTTTCATCTCCATCTTTTTATTTCCATCAACATGACTGGACGTAAGTGAATAATTTTTCCCCCATCCCGTTAGCCCGTTGCAACACTTGTTGGTGATGGGAGGAGGATGCTAGAGTCCTGGTTCCGGGGTTGCAGTGTCATGCAGTAGTGCATACATGGCACCTCTTGACGCGTACTCTTGATCAGACACTCATCAAACATCATGACGAAGCACATCCGGGCCATTTCTCCTGGCTTTCGATTCACTTGTACCCCGACTGACAATCATTACTCCAGGTGGCAAGGGCGGCAAGGGTCTCGGCAAGGGCGGTGCCAAGCGTCACCGCAAGATTCTTCGTGACAACATCCAGGGCATCACAAAGCCCGCCATCCGACGTCTCGCTCGTCGTGGTGGTGTCAAGCGTATCTCTGCCATGATCTACGAAGAGACCCGCACTGTCCTCAAGACCTTCCTCGAGGGTGTCATTCGTGACGCCGTCACCTACACTGAGCACGCCAAGCGCAAGACCGTCACCTCTCTCGACGTTGTCTACGCTCTTAAGCGACAGGGTCGCACCCTCTACGGTTTCGGTGGCTAAGCGCTGTCTGCTGGCCTCCTGTTTTATTGTTTCATCTCTCTCTCTCTCACACACATACACAGACACACACACAACATGGGAATCACTCAAATCGAAATGTTTTCCACTCTTGTACATCATCGAATAGGGCTTCTTGCACTGAAGGGAGCCAAAGGAATATATGAACCACAGGGAAGGAAGAATGGGTTCTGATGGCGGGGACTACGGCATGGGATGTTGACATTCTAATTTTTTTTTCTTATTCTGGCGTTAGGTGGGGGTGGACCTGGGTTTTTACGATACATGGCGGCGTCTCTACAGATAGACGACCACAAGACGAAATACCACATGAAATTATTATGGAACAGTTGCTCTTCTTTCTCGCTCAACTTGTATTCCTTGTCATGTTCCACCTATACTAGTGGATTGGCCCGTTGTTTTCTTCGACTTTCCATGTTACCACAGCCTGCCAAGCCTATCAAGCTGTCCAAACATCTACCTAGTATTCATCTCCGTGTTTATTTTCCCTTACAAGTACTTTCTCCCCGCGGCAGCCACTCTCTGTCTAAACACTGGACTCGTGACTTCCGCATTGGCCTTGTAAAACGGGTTCATGACAGCCTTGACCCAATTATCGTATACCTCGGTAAAGAACATCTTGATGGCCTCTTCCGTAGCCGGACTCGTGGGGTTCGCGCCAATAGCGGTCGAAGACCGAGAGGAGCTCGTCGACGTGGGGGCCGTGGGCTGATGCAGGAGGAGGAACTTGACGTTTGCGCCCGTGACGAAGCATGATATGTAGTTGTTGAAGAATCTGTCGATGCATTTGAGATACCTATGCATGGGTTGTGTGTGAGCCGCTGTTGGTGATGACGTATGTATGTACATATAAAAGAATAGAAAAGTAAAAATAAAAAAAAAAAAAAAAAGAAAAAGAAAAAGAGAAAAGACAAAGGTCTGGGAGAAAAAAGATTGAGAGATCAAGGCAGGATTTCAACATAAGCGGGCGTCGAACAAGACATACATTTGGCCGTGTCCCCACTGGACCTCCTCTGCGATATCAAGACTCGAGTGCAGTATAAGCTGGTTCAGGTGCCGCAGCTGGTCGTTGAAGCGGGACTGACCATCGCCGCCTTGCTTGGATGTGCCGAATTCATATTCAAAGAGGGGGTTGTCTTGGGTGCCGACGATGGCGAAGTAGTAGCTCATGATGGGGTGGGCGGGCGCGACGCCTGCGCGGAGATGGGAGGATAGGTTTTGGGCATGCGGATTTTGGTTTGGATTTGTGTCATGGATGGGTGGATGGGTGGATGGGCTGGACAAAGGGCGGTTGTTGCGCTCGCTTCAGAGGCATTCTCGCATCATGGATCATGCATCTGCTGACGTGGGAGAGTGGAGGTTTCTCTGGAGTCTGTGGTGCCGCCCAAGTACCTACCCACCACTTGGTGCATGGGAAGGTACTTGGCCCCGGGAACTGCATTTAATCCGCCTCCACCACAACTTTTTGGTCACCGATTGGAGTCTGGGCTGGATCATCCCAGTTTGATCTGATCCCGACTACTCCCGCCGTCCGACGACCTAGGTACATACTTACCTTGGGTTAAGTAGTACTTGGCAAAACCCATTCGAAACCCAGCCACTCAACCGTTCGACGCGACAGACGAGGCGCTTATCCAACTTTTCCCACCCCGGGCAACTCGATTCAATCACGTCCGTCGTGAGAAAAGCACAGCCCACCACGGCCACGAGATTTCAACCACTCCCGCATCCCCTTCTACAAAAAAAGAAAGAAAAGAAAATAAGAAAAGAAAAATGTTCGGTCCCTTCCGGATAACGAATCCCCTCTCGGGTGGTCTTCTCTGGAAAATTCCCTGGCGGTTATCGCGCTTCCAGAAGCGCCGCCACAGACTGCGGCTCCGGGCTGTAGACAATGTCGTTGCGACGTTGGATGCGGCGCTGGCGAAGAAGGGACAGACGCTGGAGGCGCTGGAGAGGTGGAAGGCCGAGATGCCTACCGAGGCGGAGATGCTACCCAAGGACAAATATACCATGTTTGATCGCAAGGCGAAGAAGTATAGAAAGGGAATTCATAGTGAGTTTCCACCATCCCGCGATTATCTTCTTCTTCTTTTCATGTACTTTTCCTGCTCTGGTTGCTTTCAGTCCTGGCGCGTCTGTGTTGTTATATTTTGCCGACCTGGAACCATGTGCTGATGATGTTGCCACGCAGAGTTGCCCAAGTGGACGAGAGTGTCACAACGAGTCAACCCGCCTGGTTATTAAACAAGGGACCCTCTCCCGTTTTCCTTCTTTCATTCCGGTTTTTTTTTTCTTTCTTTCTTTTGGCGACGGACGGAATCAGCGGAATTCGAGCAACAGCGGCATATATTCCGAAACGATGTTGTACTACCCTTTGGGGAGCGCATGACCTGGGGAATGGGTAGGTGGTGGACGTCTCTGTGGGTGTATGAATCATGACCATGAGGCAATTGGCCTCGTGGGGAAAAGACTCGAAGGTCAAGGATTGGAAAAAGATTTTGCCGTCCGGATGGAATGGGTGGGGAGAAGATACAGCAGTGAAAGGAAAGTGCAGTGGCAGCACGCACTTTTGTAACTATTAGAACATACGGCGCGCTTGAGCAGTTTTGCCGTCACCGTCAACCACTCTGCGATCGTCACTGCATTATCAACGAGGTGTTGCAGTCGCCGCGGCTCAGTTATAGCCTCGGGGCTTGACCAGGCCTTTTTTGGCATTGCAATTGTACACTAGTTCATGAGATCTAAAGAAGGGTCGGAAGGGTGTTACTCTATTCCAGTTCTCCGTCCAGCTACCTCTTCTCGGGTATTTCCATATTCTTGTCTTCAAAATTCGTCCCCTATCCACGCATACACGCACAAACAGGCAGAGACAGAGAATGAGAGGGAAGAAAAAAAAAGAAAAAAATCCCAGTCCTTCACCTGAATCGGTCATCGTCATCATAGTCCCTCTGTTGCAAGGCCCTGCCAATTCCACCTCTCCCCTCGTCATAGTCCTCGCGATACTCATCTCGTACCTGTCCGCCGCTCTTACCCCGACCATACTGCCTGCCCTCCTCGAATCCCGGATCCAAATCCGTCCGAATGACTCGTTCGTCAAGCTTCGTGCCCCCAATGTACTTCATGCAGTCCAGCGCATCCTGATGCGTGTAATACTCTACGAAGCAGAACCCACAGGGCGTCTTTTGAAATCGATCGAGGCCCATGACTAGACGCTTGATTTCGCCGCACTTGGAGAACAGCTCGTATACTTGCTCCTCGGTCGTGTAGAAGGAGAGATTGCCGACGTAGAGGGTGGTCGAGTTGGCGAGCGGGTCGACCTGTGCCTCCTGGGAACCGTTTTGGCCGTTGGCACTCTCGTCATCGTGGTCGTGCCGGCGCCTGTTCTAATGAAAGAGGAAGGGACATAGTTAGACGGAAAGAAGTGCTAAAGGGGCTGGTGTTGTGCTTTGGGCTTGTCCATTGCAGAAGCAAAAGGGTCGGGGGCGGGGGATGGGCTTGGAGGAATGTGACATTTCGTACTCTGCTGGTGAAATATGCGCTTGGGCGATCGAGACGATCGACTGTGCTCCTGGGGCCAGGGAAGCGCATCGTATCGGTAGAAATGGAAAATTGGACGACGCAGACTTGACGAGCGAGGATTGGTTTCTTTCTTTTCTTTTCTTTTCTTTTCTTTTCTTTTCTTTTCTTTTCTTTTCTTTTCTTTCCTTTCTCTTTTACTTTCTCGTTCTTTTTTGTTGTTGTTCTTTCTTGGCTTCCTTTTTTTTTTGGTTGTTTGAAGAAATGCGACCTTGGCGTCGTTTGCTGAATCTCGAATAACGCGGCTGGGGTGGTCGCAGCGCGGGTTGCGCAGAAGGAAGAAGCGCCAAGACGGATGCAATTGGAGGTTTGGCCGGCGGACAGACCCACACTGAGAGCTTGCATGGGTACCTCGAGGCAGGTATTCGGTAGTATTGGCTTTGAGGTACCCGCCGCGTCGAAACAAACCGCGAGCTAAAATAGCTGCATGAGGTTCTTGGCCGTTTTTTTCTTTTCCTTTGCCTTTTGGTTTTTACTATCATATAATCTTACAACCCGACTTATCTGCCAGCTCGTGACCAGCAAACTCGACAAGCAGGCGGACAAAGATGCCCAAGATCAAGTCTCATTCGGCGTCCTGGCTGTCGAGCAGCAATGCTCCCGGCCATCAACTATTTGCGCCATCGACCGAGGCAGCACGCTCGAGAGCCTTGGGTCCCGTGTCCAAGAACCAGTTGTTAGCAGGCCCGAGAAGAACAATCGCTCGTCGCGGAACCGAAGTTTTTGTTGCCGTGGGCAAAGAAATTCGCTGGGCTGACTTGGCCTACCTCAAGGATGAATGGTCAACGAGGCAAAGTCGGGGAAGGACGGGTTCTGCTGGAGTTCGAATCAAGAGAGAAGACTCTGTTCAATCTATACCAGATGACCATGATGAAGACACTGCAGCAGCAGTAGGACTGAGGGTATGGTCAATTATACACCAGATCCCTTCCTCCACAATGCAATTCTCTATTCTTCCAATGCCGAGTTCGTTGTTCAAGTCCATGATGCTAAAAAAAAAACACCAATAGATCATCAGAACCCCTGTGGCAGATGATATTCGACAGCTCGTCATGTCGCCAAACTCCAACTACCTCGCCATTCTGACGACACACACGGTTCATATTTGTGCTCTCCCCGATTCTTCACATTTAACAAGCGAGGACACGTCGCCGCTGCGGCCCAAAATCTTCACCCTCGGCCCTACCACACATGTCACTTCTCGTTCGCCCATCATGTCTGCTCTGTGGCATCCGCTGGGGGTTAACGGCTCCTGCATTGTCACAATCACAGCTGATGCCATTGTCCGGGTATGGGAATTGTCCACACAGGATCGTTGGTCCTTTGATTCCCCAACAACGTCAGTGGACCTCAAGAAACTGGCCGATGGAACGACTCTCGACCAGGACTTCTCCGCATCAACCTCAGCAACCAACAAGACATTCTCTCCCGATTCTTTCGAGATGGAGGTGGCCGCCGCAAGCTTCGCGACTAAGGGATCGGGAGGCTGGAACCCCATGACGCTCTGGGTGGCTATGCGAGAAGGCGACGTCTATGCCTTGTGCCCCCTGCTACCACAGCGCTGGGCCCCTCCACCCACCTTGATCCCCTCGCTGTCGGTATCCATTGTCACGACCGTCGGGAGCATTGAGGACGACCCCAGCGTCGACGAGAACGAGAAACTGCTCGCACAGCAGCAGCTGCAGTGGATGGGCGAGCTGGATGCTCAGGAGCCACAAGTCCTGGATACCTTGCCCGGAGAACCCTTTGTCGAAGTATATACTCGACCATCGCGGCCAGGAGTAGTTCCCAGGTTGCAGGGACCCTTTGTACTCGAATCCGATGCCGAAACTGGAGACGATTTAGACACCACCATTACGGACATTTTGGTGATTGGCAAAAAGACAGAGACGGCGGACCTGATGCTGGGAGAGGAGGAGGATGAACTGGACATGGACAATGGTGACCAGGAAGGTCTCTCTCTGGCCGTCATTTGCTTGCTATCAGCCAGTGGCCAGGTCCGGGTGTATCTGGATCTCGAGGACGTGCAAGCGCAGTGGCTGCCGCCCAAGAACAGATCAAAGCTCGGTCGCGTTCCAGCGCCATGTCGCGCGCCAAGTCTCCTCGCCTTTCAAGCCATGGACACCATGAGCCCCGTTGAGGTCAACGAGGACAGCTGGCCGGTATTCAGTGCGGACGTTCTGTCAAGATACAGTTTTTTCGTCACACATCACGCGGCCATTACTTTCATATCCCTCACGTCTTGGATCTTTCGGCTGGAAGGAGAGCTCCAGGGAGACCACGAGGCTGGCACAGACTTTAGGATTGGTCTGCTGGTCAACTCGCAGTCCTCCAGGGAAAGGGTCTATGCCCAGCCGAGTGCCGACGTAGCATTGCCGCTTGCCGCATGTGTGGTCATCCGGGATCCCGACGTCGGGTACTTTCTCCTGTCATCGACGCCCCACGAACCCATCTCGCTTACCTTTGATACACCCGACCTCGATCTCGTACCCATTCACCGGCAAGAAAGCCCCCCGGTTCGGGAGCGAGAGGCCAGCATGGCGCCGCTCGACTTTTACGAACCCCGTCCGGTCTACCACGCACCCCACGTGTTTGATCAAGGGTCGGCTCTACCGATTCTGCTCGAGCGGCTGCGGACATCTCGTCACAAGACTGTGGTGAACCAAGAAGTGAGGCTTAGCCCGCTCACGCTGCAAATCTTCACGGATGCCCATAAAGTGCTGAGCGACGAGACGTATACGCTGGGCGTGGCAGCAGCCGAGCTGTTCCGACGCTGCGAGATGCTCCAATCAGAACTCCGCCAGCAGGTTCGCAAGGCCAACGAAGTCAAGGGCAAGATTGATACAATCAGTGGGGTGGGCCGAGAGGACGAGACCGAGAATGTCATGTACGATCGACGCATTGCCGAGGCCAAAGATCGGCAAGAGCGTCTCGGCAAACGAGTGGACAATCTACGCAAGATGATTGGCAAGGCCACGACGCGAGATCTCAGTACCAAAGAGAGTGCATTCGTGGAGGAGGTGCGGGCATTGGGAGAAAGCATCCTGGGATCGGCAGCGGCAGCAGCCGCCGCTGCCACCACTCACGCAGCTGACCTAGATGCAGCCGCTCAACCTCTGGCTCGACAGCAGCAGCAGCAGCAGCAGCAACACCAACATCAACAACAATCTCAACAACTATGGAGACGTCTGGAAGAAGTAAAGAATCTGCAGATAGACTTGGTGGCGGACGTGGAAGACTTGAAAAAGAGGGGCGAAGTGGAAGTGGCGTCACCACAGGCGGGAGAGTTGAGAATCCCTTCCGACATCCGGCGGTCCAAGCTAGAGCAGGTCCGGGGTTTGATTGCCAGAGAAAGCGCGTTAGTCGAAGCAGTGACTGCCAGACTGGAAAGGCTTCAGCAGACGGTATGATCTGGAGCAGACAGACGGGTGTCACGTTTTGATTTCGTTCTCCTTTTTAAAAAATTCCTTTTTATTTTAAAATTTTTATTTTAATTTTTTTTTTTTTTCGTTTTATTCGATCATGGCTATACATGTACGATGCCACGGAGAGAAAAGAAGAAGTAAGACAAGCCACCTCATCAACCATGGCCGGTTTATTCATTTTGACATAACAAGCCGATTGACAAGACAAAAATATCTTGTGCATACTCCTTTTGTGTGTGTTGAATGTGTCTTTTCCATGTAATTCGTGAAGACGATAGGACTGGACTGCATGACTCTTCTGTTCTATTGTCATGTTGTATCACGCTGCGCTTGCCGCTTATTGGACATTAATTGTTTGTAGTTGATGGAAAAGGCGGACCCAGTGGGCTGACATGACGAGGGTTACCTCCTTTGTCTGTAGAATACAGTCAAGAGTCGTGATAAGCAGTCGTTTTATTTTGTCCCCCCCCCCCCCCCTTTTTTTTTTTTTTTTCTTGAATGAAGTACTCCCGTGGAGGGATTTTATGCCGTGGGTTCAAAAGCAGGACTGCTAGGTCGAGAGGTCGTTAGTGGCGCACGTGGCGTGACTGCTGTGATGGTCTATTTTATGTTGCGGTCTAGAATTTGCTAGCGAAGTGCCTTGACGACTTATACAAAAAGGTCTGCTGCAGCTATTAGCTGATGGCTGTAGTCAAGATAGTTCCTTAAGAGAGTTGTTTCTAAGAGTAGCATTTAACTTTTTCCCCCCCCATTATTTCTACGTTTTTCTCTCTTCTCTTCTTCTCTTCCTTTTCTCAAATACTTGGACAGAAAAAGGTCTCTGCTTTATTACAGAAATATACACAAAATCCTTTGCTCTTTCGCACATAGTCCTTATTCAATGGGATCAGATATGATGCGTGGCTGAAGCTAACATTTATACCTGTCGGGTTAGTCTTTCCTTTGTTCTTTCTTTAAATCTTTTCCCCTTTTCCTCTTTCCATTTTCCTGTTTACACACACACGCCGCACGCTTATGTATATATATAGTACTCCCCCCCCCCCTTTTTTTTTAAAAAAATAAATAAATAAAATACAATAAGAAATAGTTTCTTAACCTTTATTCTCTCTTTTTCAGGCCCTTTCTTCTCTTCTCCTTTATCTTAGTATTCCCTCTTCTGAGGCATTACTATTTCCCTGTTCAATATAGTAGAGACGGCGTAGTTCAACGCCCAAAAGACAGATACCTATACAGCTGCAGCTATTTCTTCATCTTGTTCCTACAGGCAGAGCCCAGGGCACATACACACGGTCCTCAGTCTCATGAGATAACACATCGAACATTTTCCATCACACGTCACCCGTGTGCAGGTCACCCTCGTCCCCATGGCGAGGACACATTCATCATGCACATTTACAGTCACAACAGATACGAGCCCGAATCCCAGAAATGCTCGACTTTGTTCACCGCCGACCATGAGCGGCTCCTCAAGACGTTTTGTTCCCGGCCCGGGCGCCGAGTCCGATGACCGATCCACTCAGCACAACGGCGCAGCAGAACAGGCGCGACCGGGATCATGTAAATGCCCACTTGGGAATCCCCCGCGTTTATCAAATCTTGGCATTCAATATCTGGTTGGCCGCCTTGTTGCGCCTAGCGGCGGTGGCTGCGCTCTGATGGCCGGTCTACCGGGCAGTCTTGGTGTCCATGTCCGGTATGACTTCCGTGCGCCGGTCGAAGACGCAAAATAATGTGACAATGTTGGGCAACGCAGTATACCGATGCGAGACTCTTTCCCTTTCTCTCTCTCTCTCTCTCAATCACATACACACAAACACAAATACGCCCCCATTGCAACATGGGAACCGGAAACCCATGTCATCTGTCCGTGGGACCCATGTCGTCCTATGTCGAGTAAACCTGGTTGGTTTGTGAACAACGCTCGAACAGCAATGTACTCAAAGGGGTGTGTATGTATTCAGTATGTGTTCGGCATGTATTCAGCATGTGTTCGGTATGTATTCAGTATGTCCTTGTGAATTGTGTGTGCGGAAGCCTACGAGAAATGTTCGGCATAGCACTATGTACGTAGGTATATAATCTCGGCTTTGCGGCTCGATGTCTTCTTGACCGGCGCCTCTACGCAGCACCGCATAGTCTCTCCACGACATTTACCTATGTATACGCACGACTGAATCCATAATCAGTTCATATGTATGTATACGCACGACTGAATCCATAATCAGTTCATATGCCTGCCCACCTGGGAAATCGAGAACACCATTTCCCGCAGAAACATGGCTCACAGGCTTCATCGCTCGTCAGCTCGACCATCTCAGTCAGCTGAGCGCGCTCTGCGCGCTCAGCCATTGCTCCTTCGGCTGATGCTTCGTACGATTCTTCCGCTCAGCGCGCCGGGACATCACAAACGCGTGAGTAAGAGTAAGTGTGCGCTGTCTTCCCCTTTCAACTCAGCTGTAACAACACGGAGGTCGACGAAAACATGGATTTTCTGATCTAACACGTCCAAGACAAGCACCAAAAGCATTCTGCTCGTCAAGGCCGATCGGGCGGCAAGACAGAAGAGACAGGCCGGGCGAAAAGCCGCCTATATTGCAGGGGTCATGTCGTTGTTGTGAATCGTCGGGGCCAACTGGCTCTCAGTCGTCCCGCCAGGAGAAGGTCGGGATCGGATACGATACGAAAGCCACGGCCCAAGTCTGCGCGGAAGGCGGCGAACAGCCGAAAAAGGAGACCGCTTCGACCATCTTTGCGGTCACGTTCGAGAATACGGACGAAACGACAACAGGATTGGGAGCAGGCCGTGAGTATGGTCATGAGGAGGATGCTGATGCTGCCGACGAAGAGAACGAAGGGAACGAAGGAAACGAAGAGAACAAAAGAAACGAAGGAAACGAAGGAAACGAAGAGAACGAAGGAAACGAAGAGAAGCAAGGAAACAAAGGAAACAGAGGATACGGAGGGAAAGAAGAGAAAGAAGGGGACGAAGAAAAGGAAGAGAACGAAGAGAACGAAGAGAACAAAGAATACGACGATGAAGACGATGATGAAGACGTTGAAGAGGATGTTTCAAGGAAGATGACAATGAAGACGACCAAGATCATCACCATCAACCTGTGCCGCATTCATGACCGCCATACCCCAGAATTGTAGTCGAGAATCGTCTGTCCACTTCCAATGCTGTCGGGCCGAAACATGTATTGTTCTCCTCACGCCACCAAGGCAAAGTCAAGATATCCATCACCTTCCACACCCAGCTGGACGTGTACGAATCCCTAGACGTGATGAGGCACTGCACCTTCAACCGCCCCATATCGTGCACTACCGAGACATAGGTCTTGAAAAATAAACATGAACAATTTGCCGCCTTGTCGGCTGGACACCCTCTTCGTTGGGGATCGCAAGCGGTAAAAAGGGTCAGGTTTTGGTGGTTATAGGAATAGAGAGCTTCATGGAGGTCTAAAACATCAGATACAGTGTATAAGTAGATGGGTGCTTTGTGATGGGGTTTTTTTTTGGTATGGCTAAAGCAGTTTTCTGCCCTTGGTATAATGACAAACTGATCCTTCTTCCAGGTATGGCAGCCCGTGATTCCACGTATAAATATGCTCTTTTAAGAGTGTTTACATAATATTACATACAAGCTCTTTCTATTTCTGTACTACTCTCTCTTTCTCTCCCTCTCCCTCCCTCTCTTTCTATAGGACGTTTCCTTCATAACACCCTATAAAATGCTGGCCCTTATTACCGAGGTTCAAGGAACATGTCTGCGGCATCATCTCTATACAAAAGCTCTTTAGCAGCTTGCCCTAGGAGTGACATCGCCATCGAGCGACAGGAAATATATGGCACTACGTTGGAAAAGGATATGTAGCAATGCATTGAGAAAAGGGTAAATGAACTTTGACCCAGTTTGAATCACCGTGGCAGTGAGTCATCTCTCCACCAAGTCTGTTTTCATAAAGTTTGATGTCAAGGCCAGTTCCCCCCCCCCCCCCCCCCCGAACGCTGAAGCGAGGCGGCATTCTCAACTCTATTCGGAGAGGAGTGGTCTGAATGGAAGCTCGCAAGTTCGTTTTAGGTTCTGTGTGGATGGGTTTTGGTTGTGGGGACCCAGGTTTTGTGTGGATCGGGATTCTGGGATACTTGAATGTGAGATTGTACTGCTTATGTGGTTTCTTGTATTCAGACATAATATTTTTTTTGTCTAATTATTCTTTATTAGCCTTTCTTTGTTCTATTCCGCCCTTTTACCGTTTTTAGTTAAGCTCTGGTCTATTTCATGTGGTGTGTGGAGTATGAGGAATATTCCGATTGCTTTTTACATACGTTTGAGTGTGTTTTGTTGTGTGCTGAGGAGTGAGCAGACGCGTCCCATCGGGTATATATGCAGGCAGATTCAATTCAGCACATCTCAGGGGTTACGGCATATGTTTAGAACAGATGGTGGAGTGGCGAAGGAGGCGTGTGAACTCATCCAGGGGATTTATCTATATCATTTTGTTATTAGTCTTGGTTCGTTTTTTTCATTTTATATCTCTCTTCTCTTGACTCACTCTTTTGTTTTTCTTTTTTTTAAAAAAAAAGAAATCCTTTTTCCCCTTCCATCCCCTGTTTACTTCAATTTCTTATTTCTTATTTCTTATTTCTTCCATCTTTTTTTCTTCAAAAACATAATAATTAAAAATAGAAAACTCATGTATACCTTGGAATCGAACGTCGTAAAGTCTTGAGGGAGAAAATGCGTGTTTCTCTATTGTGTTTTGTGTATCGCCTGCTGAGCATGAAGGGCGCGGAATGCTGCGGCTGTTTGTTTGGAACTGTCCAGGAGGAGGACTATATGGGGAGTTTGAACTGGTTAGATCGTGGAGCATGTATTTGCATTTAAGACGCATACATGCATACATATGTACGAATATATACATGTGTAAATGTATATATGCATGTGTGAATATATGGATGGTGTGTGGAGGGAGAGAGGACTGGATGAGTGTACATGCATTTCTGCAAGCGTAGGTTTAGGTTTCCCACTGTCCCATTTTCCTGAGTAGAAAAGGAAAGGGAAAAGGAAAAGAAAAGGAAAAGAAGAAAAGGAAAAGGAAAAGAAAAGGAAAAGGAAAAAAAAGGAAAAAAAAAAAAGAAAAAGAAAAAAGAAACACCTACGAATCGGTACGACGACCCACGGAGCATTCATCCCAACATAATACACCCAGTAGTAAAGGACCTCGGGGCGGCTATACGATACGCCCGAGGCGCGGTAATCACCCCAGTTGGTAACGTAGTAGAGTGCCACGCCGTACAGATGCGCCGTGCAGAGAACGACCTGTCCGATGTGCCGAAAAGGAGAGCCTCTGAGGATGGCGAACAAGGTGAGCCAGCAGAGGGGGCCCCATATAAACTTTGAGAAGAGTGGTCTTTTAGGAACACGCCTTTGAAAGAACAGAAAACACGAACAAGAAGAACAAAAACGAATAACAGAAACAACAGAAACAAAAAAGGCTTTAATACAGAAAAGAGTGGGAAATCACACAAAAAAGGTATTGCAGTTTCAGTCAGGTCTTTTCTTGAGCCCTTACCACAGTGATGAATTCAATACAGACGGTAAAGACATCCAGCGTCAGGTACCGCGAGTCCGAAAGCGCATATTCCTTCCAGAGCTGCGCGAAGACGGTTTGTTGCTGGGCGATGTTGGTGCGATTGTATACGAAATAGCCTATGTATGTTTGGTCTCATATTTAGTTTTCTTGTGTGTCCCTCTTGTTCGTCTGGTAGTCCCAGATACGGAGCGTCGTACCTTCAAACACGACATGTAAGAAGCCGCCTTTTTATGCATCATTATAAAGGACGAAGATGGACAAAGATAATTGTACATGGTTAGCCTGATTTCACGTCATCCATAGAGAAAGGCAGGAAAGGGGGAGAAAAGGAGAGAGAAAAAGAACAAAAAAACAAACATAATGCGAACCACACCGCGGCAGACTTGTCCAGGGCCCGGAGAGGATGTCGGCTCCGTGTCGTTTGCCAGTATGCTAAGCCGGCCACAAGGCCGACCATGGAGGCAAAAGCGATGAGCACGCGGGTCAGGGAGGACGCATTGGGGTGGTAGGTGGGGATGGAAGCCGTGGGAGGGTAGTATGGGTGGGAGGGGTGGTCCATCTCAAATGATGGAATGATGGCGGAGATGGAGATGTTGGGCAGTCTGATGTTGGATGTGTTGGATGTTAGATTGATAACGATGATTGTTGAGTAAGAAGAAGGAAAAAGGGGCTTGGCGTCCGTCGGCCGAGGCTCGGCCCGTGGTTGGACGGAGGGCGGGAGCTTCGGGCTCCACAGGTACAAAATAGAAGTACTAGGTACTTAAGTACCTTTTCTTGAAGACAGACATGTGTACTTTGTGTACCTTGTAGGTACCTAGGTACACAAAGTACAAACCCTCATTCATTCTTCCAGTCTGGAAAAGTTCAAAAGTTTCGAAATCATCAAGCCCGGCCTCCTCATACACTACAACGGCCAAGCCGTGATTGATGGTCACTGATGATGACGTTGCTGAGCCACGCACGCTGTCCAACACGGCCCAACGCTATATTCATTGAAACGCGCCTCTTCCTTTGGACATGATGCTTTGCTTTGTACCAACGGGCTCTACAAGCTATGCGGTGCTATATAAAGCCCAGCTTGTGGCCATGGAGCTGCAAGACGGGACTTGGCGCAAGTGATACCAGATCGTAGATGACATAAGGAGAATGCCGATAACGGGAACACCAATGAGAGAACCAATACAGGATGCAAGTCCAAGGTTTGGTCGACGTGAACACAGTGAATATATGTGTGTATGTGCAGTATATTCCTTGGTCGTGCCGTCTTTCTTCGCATCTATCAGGAGGATTCAGGACCCCGTGCTACAACTGCTCGCATGGTATAATCCTGTTCCTCACACCATTGTGACATCCATCTGAAAAAAAAAAACATAAGAAGATAAACCGGATAGACTACCGCCTGAAACCCAGCTTTGCCCATGAAAAGAAAAATCCCTGTACCGCTGTGGTTACGTCATACCCCCCCCTCCCCCCCCCGTCGTCGAGTCTTGGCTCTTCCATCTTCTAGTAAAAGGCATGAATGATTCGTGCTTCTCCAACCAACAAGCTCAACATCTTCATATTTCGCGTTGCCAGAGAAGTTAGCCATCATTCGAAATCAATGCGTACGTAAGATGTCGTGCCCATGTCTCGTCACGTAAGCGAGCCGTACACGACGCTCTCCGAGCGTGTTTCTCGGCCTTTCGGCTCCCATTAAATCATAGAGTCACGCATGAGGCTGAACTCGATGGGTTGCTGGTACAGTTTGAGAGATGCTTTCGCGAGTCATCGATGTCTTCGACCCAGGAGGGGATGTCAATGTTCAGAGAAAACTATACAATAAAAGAAAGAAAATCTTTGGTCTTGGCCACCTTGTGTCTTGTTAGTAAGCAATACCCCAATATTGTACCTATGTACAGATATATAAAGACCAAAGCATGCTCAGACACACGGCGATACATGTTCATCTGGCGACATCAATACCCCACGCTCCATGTTCACCAAGCACAATATAGGTCGCAGCCGCCTTGTTTCGTCGTTTCTACCATTCCAGTCATTCCGTCGTTCATTTTTCATGCATCTCGTCTCCCACAGCCTCGGAAGATTGGAAAGCTTGTTCCGACTTGGTGAAGCAACGGCTACGCGAGTCTAACGTAGCCGCGCGCCGTGGCGTGTGTGCGAATTACATGATACTTGTGACGACAGGTTCTGATTATAAGGAAAAAAAAAATGCATTACATCATGGTGACTTTATGATCATGGGCATGTTCTCGACGAAGGGGAAGATACAATCCGCTTACAAGTCATGATTCCCAGGACACATTGCCTGGCTGTCCCTGCCCAAATGTCTGGTTTCCTCATCAGAACAACTGCGCCGCCGGTCCTGCTACTGGGCAGCGGCTGAACAATTCGACAGGGCTCATAGACAACGGCAGTGACGCAGAATTCAGACACTGTTTGCCGCAATCATGAAGTACCAACGATTCCGAAACATGCCGATGCCTGATTTGCGAACCTTGAGACGCAGACTTTGCGGGAAACTTGAAAGTCCTCAACTTCCTTCCCCATCTGAAGGAGGAAAAAAAAAAATCCCCGTTGCCATCGCTCCTTCCTTCTTCTTCTTCTATAGAGTCAAGATTTTCCCCTTTTTCTTCTTCGACGCTATCATGTCGACTTCCTTGCAATCCCGCGCCTTTGGTTCCAAGCTGGGCCAGCACAGGCGATATTCTCTCCAAGATGCCTGATCATCTGACAGACTAGCAGATCAGACACCATGTCACAAACGCAGTAGCACAGGCGCTTAACGTTCAAGACATTGTTCTTTCTTTGAATTTCCCCAAGCGGAGCCCCCAATCTCAGATGCGGGAATGGAAAAGAAAAAAAAAAAAAAAAAAAAAAAAACCAAATGTGCCATCACCACCTCACCACACCTGGCAGATGAGGCGGACAGGCTTTGTCCTTTATTTTCTTCTCTAACACTTTCGTGTTTTTGTTGCAAATGTGTCACACGCTGGGTGGAACATGGAAAACCTGCTCTGCCAGCTCGGCTTGGTAAATCAATGTCACCGCCTGCGCAGTCGGCAGAGTAACTCGGCCGGTCCTCAGTCGAAGCAGTCTATAACACACATCCAGAAAACTCCGGCCCAGGTCCCGTCTGGTGATTGAGCCTTGGGTATACTCGTGGGATAAAAACTAGACGGCGATGAACCAGCTGATTAGCAAAAATCAAGATGAAGAAAAACAACAGAATGGGCAAGCACGAAGATGAAGGAAGAAAAAAAAAAGAGGCGAAGAGGAAGACAAAAAAAAAAAAAAGACGGCACACACGCATTGATGTGCACAAATGGCATTCACAAGGAGTTCAGAGCAATAGATCTCGCTGGTCGTATCTCCCTTGTTCATTTCTTCGGTAAAACTCTGATAGTGAATAGACGGCAACAGAACCGGACGCTCGAGAATAAAGTACTGAGAGACCAAATGGCAGACGACATCGGCAGAAGCAATTGTGCTCCAAGCAAAGGGTTCAGCAGGGACGGAGATGTTGAGCGTATGACATGTTTCCGACACGGATCCAAGCTGAGGATCGATATGAAGTTCCGACAGTCCTCCGTCTGCCTCTTGTCTCGTGTCGGTGGCCGAGGCTTGGCCCTCTTGGCCCTCCGTTGAGGAAAAATAGCTGTTAACTGCTCCGATGGGATCCTCATACGACCGGATATGGAGGATGATTTTGTCCACTTCTTCAGCAGAGCTGGTTCGTATACACTGGAGGAGCTTCTTCAACGAGTCGAGCTCTTCCTCCTGCGAGCTGTACCTCCTTCTCAGAGCCGAGAAGCGCGTCTCCCCAGAGTCGGTGATGTAGGTGCATGCCGTTCGTTGGCGGAGGCAGTGCGAGCATGACGGCCGTTTTCCGTCACACTGAAGCAGAACCAATGAGTCATTCTAGGTTGAGGATGCCGTCCAACGGGTATTGATGAAAGCAAAGAATAAGAAGCATTTTGCTCAAGAAAGAGAGAGAGAGAGAGAAAAAGAGAGAGAAAGAGGGAGGAACAAAATGAAGGAAGAGGGTGGAATGTGGGAGTGGGCGATGGACTGCATACCTTGCACTTCTGGCGACGACACGACTCACAAGCGGCTTTAATGGATCTGGAAGGCCGTCGTCCAGTTGCTGATGGTGTGGCCCCCCAATTGCTGCTGCCCTCGGCCACGGACCGATCACCATCACCCTCATTGCTGTTGGTCAGGGGACTTGTCGACCTTCTGGGCAGCAGCCGCCGGAAATTGTGTTCCATGACTGACTGACTTGGGTACTTTACTGGGTGACCCAAGACAACACTGTGCGGCGGAAGATTGTTGTAATGAGGGAAACCCCAGATTTCAAAACGTTCAATGGATCAGACATTACGCGGGTGAGGTGGAGAGGGGAGGATTACTGCTGGGTACCCCTCGCCATGACCAATCGATCAATCCAGACTCCAAGTAAAAGACCTGGGCGAGGCTGTTCTAGAATCCACGATCACAGTCTGCGGGCCTTTTTTCTTCTTCTTCTTCTTTTCTTTTCTTTTCCATTTTTTAACAAAGCCTAACGTCTAACCCGCTAATCACGCCGCTTTTTTTCCTGCAAGATGGACGTTTGGCGTCAATATTGTCCAAGATGAAAACAAATGAAGAAGGGAAATATGCTGGTATTTATTTTCGCATATGATGCGGAACCAGCTTGACAGAAGCCGGATAAAGAAGGAAATAAAGAGAAAACGGCAAGTGACATGGCATGTAGCGGCCAGGTCAAATCCAGTAGAACAAGCCGGTCTATGTCTGAGTGAGCGAGGCCAGGCGACACTGGGGATGAACTGATTTGTTGGCAGCACATTTTTCAACCCTTGGGTTGGTTCTTTGAGGCCCCCCCCCCCCCCCAAAAAAAAAGAGGGAAGTGAACCAAGGGAAGGATGACAAATCTCGTTGAAAAACATAGCCTGAGACCCCAGCTGCCATGTCATATTGGACGATGGCCTCCGTATTCGAAGAAATATCTGGTGGCGTACCAGGAGAACTCCCTTATTTTTAGTATTTTGGGGAATTCATCATCATCCCCCCCCTTTCTGCCAAACCCCCCACCCGTTTTTGGTGGTTGTGTTGTTATTGTTGTTTGTTGTCACAGTGGCTTCCCACATGAGAGATAATAGGGGAGAAAGGCCATTATAAGGAAGAAGTTGTGTGTCAGGCCATTATATGATGGCGAGAGACGTGATTGGATCAAATGACGGAGACTTCTCCGAAGACTTGCACGAATAGACGACGGCCACTAACTCCAAAAAAGACAACGCGTAGAACCGTTGAATAGATAGATGCTGGGCTGCCAAATAATGTGACAAGCCCCCAATTTGTCGGGTTCCGTTGGTTGGACGGATCTGTTTGCGGGGCGGAGCAAGGTTGATTTGTTTTATTTTAGGGAATTTTGATATGGCCCCCGGTTTTGTGAACCTGGCACCTAGGGAGATGGACAAGATGGACAAGATGGATACTAGGCAGTTATTTATTTATTTATTTATTTATTTATTTATTTATTTATTTAGAAAAAAAGGGTTATTACGAATCAGTTAGTAAGCTAAACGATTAAACAGGGACTGTGCTTGATATACGGTACATCCTTTTTATTTTTTGAGTTATGATCTTCTTAACTAGACTAGACTTTTTGGTTGATATTCACTCCGAATAATAGTGGATCAGCTGTAAGCTGTGTTATTATGTAGAGACTGCCATTACCAGTATATACCGTGCTCTTTTGTACCACTTTTACCCAATATATCAGTGTTATGGAACAAGGCAGTGCCTATTCTTTTTCTCATTGGGCTTCGAGCGCGCTTGTCGTAGTGCTTATGGCCACGCCGTTGATACACAAAAATCAAAAGAAGAATTTTTTTCTAAAAAAAAACTAAAAAAAAAAAACTAGGGTGTCCAAGTTCCCCAATCCGGGATGCCATATCAAAGTTGCCTCGATTTAGTGGTTGAAGCCCACTAAATAAAGAAACAGCCTCGTTGTAAACGCATGCCCCCCATTTCCTGGTCCTTTTTTTTTTCCCTGTCGGTTTCGAATCTCCTCCCCCTAAAACATTCTACTCGATGTACTGCCTCGCCAATATCGACCGTACGATTCCGTTGACGGACGAGCCGAAACATGGACGGCAGGGAGAGATTTCTTTTTCCCCCGTTCAGGAGCCGACGGTGCCGGATTCGGGGGCCCGACGGGAGCACTGAACGCGTTTTCAATGTCGATTCGATCACTCTTTGCGACTACAGACACGAACGACCGGTTGTACGGCACCCGAGTCCTCCGCACGACGAAATACATGCTCGGCGCGAAGATACACGATTGGCGTTTTTGCCATGAGTGCATACAAGAGCCGTCAGGAGCGTGTCTGGGCTGTCCAACCGAGCGGTGCGACAAACCAAAAAAAAAAGAAAGAAAAACCTCCCCGGTCCAGTCGATTCGACGGCTACAATATCTCATCTTGACATCCCCATGGCGTTGCAAGCTACCGTTGCCCGAGATGAAAGAAAAAAACGTTTCCCTTTTGAGGAGTTTCCCCCTTTCCTCCATTTCTAGAGACACAGGTCCGCTATTATTTTCCTCTGCGGTCCTGAAGACCTGAGGACCTGCCGTCCGTGTCTGCTATGAAAGAGGAAAAACAAAACCAATCTCGTCAGACCTTGTGTCCGTCCTGCCCTCCCCTTTTCTGGAGACACGCGTCTGACGGTTCTTGCTTGGCGAGGGAGGACCTGGCGCGGCTGTCCGCCCGTTGCCCGATTGTGTTTTGCAAACGAGCCCCCTGAAGGGGAAGTATTCTACCTGTACCCGTGGTGAAGCACGTTTTTACGCACCCCCTGTCCTTGGTTCGCGTTGTAAAGAAAAAGAAAAAGAACGAAGAAGAAAAGGAAAGATGGACCAGAAGGGAAAAAAAGAAAGAGGCATGTACTCCATGACAAGGACGGGTGCAGAATGTGCTGTCAAACATGAAACATGAAACATGAACATGCAACTCGTACAGAAATAACTTTTCTGCGGCACCAAAACAATAACCGTGAAGAAAAAAAAAAGCGAAATAAACCAACGAAATAAATAACGAGGAATCAATACAAAAGGCAACGAGACGATGAAAAAAAAAAAGAAAAAAAAAAAAAACCACGAGACCACGACGAAGAGTTACGAAAGACGACGACTATACAACAAAAACCGAGTCGAACGGGGACGAGGCTAGTGCCATAATCAAGTCTTGGATGCGCAAAGGAAGGGAGAATACCAATATGATCACGCAGAGTGCGAGTGGTTTTACTTGCGGACATGTGTTGCGTGTGTCCTGCCCGTCCACGAGACACGTCCTTGGCTCTGCTTCGTTGTTCAGGAGCAAGGGGTCGGAACTGGAATCAGTGACACAAGCAGGTTTGGGCAAGTCAGCATATTATACTGCAGTACATTATACTGCAAGTAGTGCCATATCGTCAACTTCCCTCTCTGACAGAACTCCATCCCTGACAGACGGAGGACGAACCCGCACGGGCTGCAACGCACAATTCCTCGCGAGGCTCGTTGGAAGAAACGAGTGCCGAGGCAAAGGACTGCCGGCTCGCGGTGCTGAGGCCGTTTTCAAACGGTACGCTTATAAGGTTTCGCAGCGCCTATTAAGGTTTGATTTTGGTTTTGGTTTTTTTTTTTCTTGTTGGAACGTTTTGTGCAACGGCCGCTACTGGATAGGCCGATGTAACGGTCGATAAAAGGCAGCGGGCTACCAAGATGAAGAAAACGGCCGATTATGACCAAGTGGTCTGGTGTCGTACAAACTCGTGCAGTCACGTCGAGCAACGACGAATGGTGTCATGGGACGGTCGTGTGGACTTGGGATCCGATTCCAGATCTGGACTACAATATCCGGAAATGTCACAGGAAGCACATTACACCATGGCAAGTGTCACCAGGGAAAAGCGGGAACGAAAAAAAAAAAAAAGTCGTGCATTGAATGACCATACTCAGGCCCCTTATATCATCAACACAACCCCCCCCCCCCCCACTCCGCCCATCATTCTACAATTCTTCTTCACTGTCGCACTTCTTCACCTCATAATCTACCGTGTCATTCCCCGTCTTCCACACCTTGGGTTTGAAATCTAGATACACCAGCTCTCGCTTCTCGGGCTTCCACTCGCCATCCGTGTCGCGATAATAGACCAACTCGCCGCTTCCGGCGTCACGCACCTCGACCGTGGTGTGCGACAGGGTCCCATCAGTAGACCACTCCAGTCTGTAGCAGCCGTTTTTGGCGACGAGGAAGGGCTTGGTGCAACGGACGTTGCCGTCGCTGTCCAGGCACTTTTCCACGGCGTAGTCAAGAACGGAGCCCTTGGAGACGGTGTCACCGGCTATGTTTGGGGAGAAGGGGGAGGGAGAAGGGTCAGCCAGGTGGAGTGGAGAGATGTATTTCACGATTGAGTTTAAAGAAAAAATAGACTGTGAAAAATAGAAAGTAAAAGAAATAAAAAATATATAATTGCAGGAATGGATGTATATGGTAGTCTTTCATGACGCCCAGAAATCAAGCCAAGACGGTCCACGATAAATACTGACTCATATGAAGACCGGTAATGGCAAGGCCGGCGGTAACCATCTTTTGCATATCGGGGACGTACATGATGGGAAAGACGTCGAAATTGGGAGGGGGGGGGGGGGGGTATTTGTTGGTGGCGGCGGGGGTCAATAAAGATTAGATATCAGGATTGGAATGCCGCTGGCGTCTGGGAGGACGGGGCCGGGCCGATATGTGATATCTTGAGAGACGAGATAGGCAAGACAGACAGAGAGAAAGAAAAAAGTAAAACAGCAGTCAAGAAGACAAGGAAAAGCTGGGCGGGCTATTGCTGTGGTTTTTAAAGGGGAAGGGGGGTTTTGGTCTGGACGCTTAAGCTTGGAAGTCTATTCGTTTGTCATGACGAGGCAATGTATGGAAGTGGCTAGACGCTGCGTGGGCATCACCTTGGAAGCTTGGAAGTTGTTCTGGTTTGGAGCCGGAAGGGGCTTGGGTGATGAGTCGATGACGTTGGTCGTTTGGTTTGGAATTGGGACTTTGATGTTGGTGTTGGGGGGGTTTCGAATGACGAGTGGATGTGTTGAATGCAAGGTACTGGGTACCTGGGTACCTAGTACCTAGGACTTGGGGCGTGGCACACGGCTGGTGTCGTGCAAATGTCCATGTACCTTGGTACCTTGGCAGGCACTATTCGGCACATGTGTCTGTGCAGGTGTCTGCATGTGGTACCTAGGTACCTAGGCAGGTACCTACTAACACACATCATTCCTCGACACCAAACCAGACTTTGTTTGGCCCGAGCCGCGAATGCCATCATCCAACGCCTACGGCCACAAGCATAAAGTAGGTGGCTAGTAGGTAGACGTTTCATCCTAAGCACAGTGCCAGACTGGCCGATCCTCATCATCGATCGATACAGACTACCGTGTACAGGTACAGCCTCGATTCTAACAAAGACCAGTCTCGCACTCGTCATGCCCGTTTCAGCCATTCAGCACCACCACCACCACCAACAACAACAACAAAATACATCCTCGTCGTTGCGCAAAAACATCAAGTATACACATGTCATGACAAAAGAAGAAACCATCACAGCCAAAATGTCAGCCCCAAACCACCCGCCACCCCCGCCGCCCAGACCAGATACTCGGCCTTGATAATCGTCGTCCTCGCAAACCCAAACCCAGCATCATAGCCCAGCTGCTTCACCCCATTGAAGAAGTGAAACGAAAGCGGAAACGCCAGCAGGAACTTGACCGCGCTGCTGACCGCAGAGGGCACGTCCGCAAACGCCCTCACCACCGCCGCGCTGTCGAGCTGCCACCCCAGGAGCGGCACGAGCAGATACGCCGAGAAGAAGACGTACACGGCGCCCGAGAGTGCACAGCCCGTGATGCGCATCCAAGCCGAGGAGCCGAGGTACGTCTGCTCGATGCTGTAGACGTCGAGATGCGGTGCCACGGGCCGATTCAGGCGCTGCTTTGCGAGCAGTGCGTCTTCTGCTTCAGGCGTGATTTTGAGGGTATCGACCCGGGTCGGGGACGCGGGTGTCGTTCCTGAGGAGGACGGGCTGGATGGCTGCTTGTGAATGTGTTTTGGGGCATGAAAGGCTGCGCGGACGGTGGCTGGGTGATTGGCCGGGAACTTGAACCTGAGGTTGGCCATGTTTCCCATGTTGGCAGTGTTGATGTTGTTGATATTGTACACGCGCTTGGAGATGCCTTGACTTGGTCAGCCTAGGGAGACAAGCCACGAGTCACAATGTCCGGAGCCCTCCATCTCTCTCAAGAAGAGGAGATGATGAGATGTGAAAGCCATGACAAACTAGACAACCCCCTTACCTTCTCGGCACGCCAGCGCAGTGAGTCGTTGCATGGCTGCGACTTGATCGCTTTCCAACTCTTTGGATTTTTTGATTTTTTTTTACCGATTCTTTGCTTTCAGACTCGGTTCACTGCCCCAGAGAAAATCGCATAAAAAGCGTAGACTTGTCGGATTGGCAGTGGGAAGGGTCGCGGGGGAAGCTGGTAAGTGGATGACTGTCTTGCTACGTCACCGCCACGTTGTGAAGCAAGTTCCCCTGATTTTTGTTCTTCCCCTTGTCAAGTATACTCACATGGTTTCGAATTCTGCAATGCTCGTACAGCGCCGGAGCAAACCGTCCACGAAAATGGAATACCCTATTGTGTTGTTTCCTGTTAAAAGAAGAATTAAAAAAAAAAAAAAGACATAAAAAAGACATAAAACAACCCCGGCCTACCCTCGTACGTGATCATCACTTGCCACGCGCTCGCCCCGTCAACGTCACAGTTACCAACGTACGACGCTGCACATGGGACATGTTATGTTCCCCTCGTGCAGTATCACCACCAGCGGCGTCACGGTGACTGACCGCCAACGTCACCACTCGCACGCAACTCTCACACCACATTGCCAATCGGGAAACCGCCATTGGCTGCAGGAGTAAATTCCTTTCATCACAAGTCCGAAATCGAAAGAATGAGAAACGAAAAAAACAAACAAAAAAAAACCAGCCAGTTTCCAGTGACCCGGGCTGGCATCCCGTATAAATAGGAGGCCACACATCTCGTGCCTACTCTCACTGCCGCCATCCCCAGCTCTCCCCCCCTTTTCTCTTTCCGACGAAACTAGTCTTCCTTTTTCTCTGGGTCTATCATGTTTGCTGCCCCCCGGGTGTTTCCCAGGATCATCAAACAAGTACAACCCATTACCGCCAGATCGTTTCCAGTGAGACCCCACGCCGCAGCCATGTCGACCATCAGCAACGCCGTCATCAAGGACCATCGTGAGCTGGAGACGTACTACAACGAGGTGGTCAACCACCTGGGCAACCACGACCACCAGCAGCGATACGGGAACCAGTTCGTATGGGAGCTCGCGAGGCACTCTGTTGCCGAGGAACTGGTCGTGTATCCCGCCCTGGAGAAGTTTTTGGGCGCAAAGGGCGTGGAGATGGCTGAGTCGGACCGCAAGGAGCATCATACGGTGAGCAACATTGAGCATCTTGATTTAGGGCACATGTTTACGTCTACAAATACTCTAAATAAACAATACCAAAAAAAAAAAAACGAACAAAGGAAAAAAAAAAAAAAAAAAAAAAAAAAGAAACTTACATAAAACCCAGGTCAAAGAACTATTAAAAGAATTCCAGCAACTCAAAGCCGAAGACGCGCGCTACGTGACACAGCTCAAAAAGATCTGGGGCCTCCTCTCGTCTCACATCAAGGAGGAGGAGGAGCGGGATCTGCCGGCCCTGGAGCAGAGACTGGAGGCCCACGCGGGCGAGTCGGAGGGCATGGCCAAGTCGTTTGGCCGGACCAAGAGCTTCGTCCCGACGCGCAGTCACCCGAGTGCGGGGGAGCATCCGCCCTTTGAGACCGTCATGGGGTTGCTCACGGCGCCGTTGGACCACCTTGCGGATTTGTTTCGCAAGTTTCCCACCGAGGTGTCTGAGTCAAAGGGGTCTGGTGCTGGGAGTGAAGCGGAGCAGAAATCTACTCTGTAGGGACTGGTATGAGATTTCTTGTCGGTTGAGTGGAGCTGAGTGAGTTGAGTTGAGCTCATATTCGATTCTGTCTGGAGGATAGCTTTGTTCACGAGGGAGGAGTGTGCACCATTGGGTAATTTGTGCGCCTTTTTCGTTATTATCGAAAAAAAAATGTGTGAATCAACATAGTTTTATGATGTGGACGGAACGTGATGCGCGAGATGTCTGTGATTTGTATCAAAATCCGAGTGTCAACAAGACTGAGAGGTTGCTCCACCGAGTTGTGCCTCTTTTCACGATATTGATATGTACTGGATTTAGAAACACTAATGAAATCATTCAACATTTGTGTCATTACAAGTTACTTTCGTACACTCGAGCCCGACGTCAGCCGAATTGAATCATCATCCTGGACGCAGGGTGAGCGTTGGGATGCCCTAATCCTAGCGTCTTCTTCGCAAGCTGTTTTCCCCTCCTTCATCACCTTCACTAGCTTTCTTCTTCAGCACTCATCTATTTATGCAGGGGCTCAGTTGCCTGATTTTCGTACCTTCATGTTTTTTTTTAAACACTACACGGCCATGAGAGGCAGACCGTTATACTACTGTACCGTATCTATTCTAACTAATAGCCGGACTGAGAAAAGAGTATCTAATTCAGTACTTGCAATATTTCCCTAGACGGCCTTGGTATTTACAAGAGGCAGACCGGGTCCTTGCGTTTTGCACCAACGCGAAACGCAGGCCAAGCTCCGCTTGCCCTGCTGGAATCCAGAGTGCCAACGAAGCAGGAGGTTATCATAGGCAGGCAAAAGCGTTGGACTCCTTAAACCGAAAATGAATCCCATTTTATTCATATATTCTATTGTGGTCTTTCTCGTCACCTTCCTTTGCTAGCTGGTTTTTTCCCCTCCTCTTATCAGCTTCTTTGCTAGCTAGTAGTACTTTTTGTTGGGGACTGCCATAAGCCTCCTCATGTACCCTCCTTCTTGACCGAGGCAAAGTCTTTTCATACTATAATGCTCCTTGAACAGTATACCTTAAAATTAGATTCTCATTTACCAGTGACTCAAGAGTACTTTCTTGAGCAATAATAATATTTTAGGATTGTAAGAGTCTCCATCGGTTGGCCTCACTGCGAAGATGTAAAGCGCGAAGCTGTGCTCCTCCTTGGCTTGCCTGCATCTGCGCACAATGTCTACGCTCCTTCAGTCAAAGCTCCGCTTCGCCTGATGAATATTTATTGAATTCGCAAAATGTCAGTACAACCGTTACTATTACATCCGAAAAGTGTGTTTTTCAGAAATATATCATTTTTATTGAATCCAAAGTGTCGACAAAGCGGAGAGGTTGCACTACGAAGACGCGCCTCTCTCTGTAGTTTTACTGTTTCTTTTATTTAGAAATGCCAATAAGACACTACTATTTTATTAGAAGAGCGTGTCTTTTAGGAAATATGGCATTTATGGTAAATCTAGAGTGTCAATGAAGCAAAGGGGTTGTACTACCAAGGTGTGCTTCTTTCCACAACGTTCATGTACATCGGAGGTAAACGCCGACAAAACCCCCTTTTACCACGAAATTGTGCCTTTTTTTACAAAAAAAAAAAAAAAAAAGTTTCTTTTTTTTAAAAAAAAAACAAAAAAGACACGAAATAAATAAAATAGTCCAGCATGTCACGATATTTGACAAGAATAAGAAGCAATCACTGCTACGAGTACTGCAGCATCTCTCATATCTCACCATTTCATACACCTCATTACACACATAAAACATGTTATCATCATGAGTCATGGTTCTCAAGATCAAGTACCCCAGCTCCCCCTCCACGCTCACCTCTCATTAGTTGGACACCGGCGAACCCTTCTTCGACGGAACGTCCTGGCCCATCTGACTGATGCCCCTTGTGTTGTGCAGTCCCGCCTCGTCATCCTTGCTCGCAATCGATTTGCTTCCCGCAACACCTGAGCTTGAAAAGGAGCCCAACCAGCCCGCCTTCTCGGTTGATGGCTTGGACGAGGAATCTGATGATGATTTCGGCCCATCGGCTTGTTTTTTTTGCTGGTTGAGTTTGTCAGCAGGAAAAGAAGTGCCAATTTGTATGCTTGCTGTCTTTTCGAACAAAAAGGAAAAAGGAAAAAGGAAAAAGGAAAAAGGAAAAAGGAAAAAAAAAAAAGGTAATAAAAGTGCTCACCTCTCCATCCTTGATCCCCTGAAAAGACCTTTCCCCAAAAGGCAACTCCGTCCGCCGCGCACTCGAACCCCCCGCGCCCTCCCCCCCTCCCACCCCTCCAGCAGGAAGCTTCTCCCCCGACTCGGCCGTCGTCCTGGCCCGCCGCGGAGCATCATCACCATCGGGACGAGACGGCGCCGACCCGGCCTCGGGCCCGCCCGTCAGATGCGTGTTTCCCACGCCTGCGCTCCCGAGGCCGAGATCTCGCGCCCGGTCGGCCTTATTCCTCTTCATTTCGATGGGGTTCTGCTTCGGGGTACTGCGGGTCGCGTAGATGGTGCCTCCTATGAGGGCTGTCCCGACGGCGGCGATGCTGGCGACTCTTGCTCTCGACATGTTGTGTATTGTACTTGTTTGTGTATAAATTTGTTGTGTTTAGCTTTCCTTTGGCGAGGAATTGCGAGGGGATAATAAATTGTCAAAAACGGGTGTTTTTTTCTTCTTCTTTGATTCCTATTTGATTTTTCTTTGCCAAGGGGCGCGGTGTTGGGTTTTTGATGCTGGAGTGTATTGTAGAGCTGATGATATGAAAATCGGGGCAGAAACCTTTCCTTGCTGGTTACTCGACAAGAGCGTCATTGACTTTTTGCGTGTTTGTATGAGTCGTGAGCCGGAGTCGTGACTACGACGCAGTGGTGATATCATCGTGATGCGCATTGCGAAAGCGGGACGAGGTCCGAGGCACTAGAGAAGAGGGTCCGCCTCTGCAGCGTGCCTTGATCAAGGGGCGTTGGAAAGAACAAGATGTGAAAAAAAGAAAAGCAAGAAGAAAAAAAAAACCATGACCAGTGTAGCATCTTGCCATATTTTCCATATTTTCTCGTCATCGTCTGCTGAGTGTTGCATCTTGATTCCTGACTCTTAAATCCTGTCCTGTCCTGAGTGCAAGAACGTTGCTTTGCTCCTTCCCACCTTTTGTCGCCGCCAGTCTCACCCGCCGCAAAGTGGGGATCCTGAGACTGGGGATGGCCTCACTGCCTCAGAGGCTCAGACTCCAAAAAAATCTCACACACTCTCTCACACACCCTCAAGGACGACATGCACACATAAACGACACAAGAATGGCCAGCCGCCAGGAGCACATGGCTCGACTCTTCTCGTCGACGGGACAGATCAAATCCTTCTCGGCCGCAGTCGAGGATTTGCGTCGAGGATTTGATAGCTGACCAGCGATCGCACAAAAAAGGACAAATAAAGGGACAGATGGAGCTGGAATCGCCTGTCCTGGCTCAGCTTCTCCCTGAGCGGCATCTGCCGCGAGACTCGGCCGTCAGCATCGGTGCAACATTCCAAAATCCACAACCTACTTCATAACCAATTTGCACATGTACATAACATGTTACTCAATAAGTCCATGCTGGTGCGCCCGGGAGGATCCCGTGCAGAATTCATCACCTGTTCGCTTCCTCCACTGCTGGAGCACAAGACTTGGACTGAGACATTCGACATGGGTAGCTACAAGCACATATAAAAGACGGGCGGTGCTGTGATTTTTTTCTTCTTCTTTCAGGTTTTCCAGAACGAAAGCATTGCGGGAAAAGACAAAAAAAAAAAAAAAAAAAAAAAAAAGAAAGAAAAAAAGAAAAGAAAAGAAAAGAAAAGAAAACCAGAACTGTCAGCCATGTTCCGCTCCGTCCTCGTCTCCCTCGGCAGCCTCATCGCCGTGAGTCTCTCATGCGGCGATCACGATTGCTACGGTCCCATCAACCGAGTCCATCATGTCCGCCACGTCAAGCGCATGCAGCCCGGCGCGCCCAACGCCACGTACGGTCCCAAGGAGCCTCTCCAATGGGGCCAGGTCAACTTTCTTCACACTGTGAGCTCGACCAGAAGAACCCCGTTGTGTTGGCGCGGAAGAGGAGAGGAGATCATTGGGGTTGGCTGTATAAATCATATATCGGGGCATGACAGCGACTCATGGCGCTTATCATCTCAGTGAGCTGACCGGACCGGCGACGTGGCAAAACAGACCGACACTCACGGCTGGCTGGAAGGTCATCTCAAGGAGCAAAACTACGGCGCCGACTGGGGCGACTTTGTCACCTTTAGTCGCCGCATGAAGCAGACGGCCCGCCTCATGGGCGTGGACCTCTTGCTCGTCGACACAGGCGATCTTCACGACGGGACCGGCCTGTCGGATGCGACTAAGCCGGATGGTGCCAAGTCGATGCCCATTTTCGATGAAATTCACTATGACCTCCTCACCATTGGTCTGTTGTTCTTCCCTTTTTGATCCCTCCAAAAGTCGAGTGACCGAGAAGCGTCTTCACAAGTGACCTGTTTTCTAATCCGTATCTCCTTCGCAGGAAACCATGAGCTCTACGTTTCAGAGGTGGCGTACCACATGTTCGACAACTACGCCAAGAAATGGGGTGACAGGTATCTCACGTCCAATGTCAAGATTTGGAACCGGCACTCGGGGAGGTACGAGTATCCCGGTGTGACGCACCGCTATTTCACTACGGACATGGGACTACGGGTCATGGCCTTTGGCGTGCTCTTTGACTTTGGAGGTATGATGAGCAGACCAGGACGACCCCCCCCCCCCCTTTTTTTTTTTTTGTTCTCTTTTTGCTTTTTTCTTGTCTTTGATAAACCTGTGCTACGCATATGTGTGCTGCAGGGGAAAAAAAAAGCTCACACGCTGTTCTTGTCTAGGAAACTCAAATGCCTCCCAGGTCATCAAGGCGCACGACATGGTCAAGCAAAGCTGGTTCATTGATGCGCTGGCCTCGCCGGAACCCGTGGACATGTTCATCGTTATCGGACACAATCCCGTCCGGCCCACGGATAAGCTTAGCACGTTGAAGGTCGTTTTTGACGCCATTCGCGCGGTGCACCCCACGACGCCGGTCCAACTCCTCGGTGGACACACCCACATCCGCGACTTTGCCGTCTACGACGACAACGCCGTGGGCATCGAGTCTGGCCGCTACTGCGAAACCCTCGGCTGGATGTCCATTTCTGGATTTGACACCTCCAATGGCGGCTTCCGTGGCGTTGAGAACCCCCGCGGCGTAAAGAACCCATGCCGGCCGGCCAAGCCCGCCGCTCAATCGCCCTTTGTCTACTCGAGACGCTATCTGGACTGGAACCGCAAGACCTTCATGTACCACACGCAAGAGCATCAGCGTCATCAGCAGCAATCGTCAGCATCTTCCATCTTCGATGACCACTCTGGGCAGCGCGTGACGGACGAAATTACCGCTGTTCGCGAGCAGCTGAGGCTAGGAACGGTATACGCCTGCGCGCCACAGGACTATTGCTTCGAATGTGCGCCCTTTACAGACAAGAAAAAGAACATCTTTCCGGGCGTCATTATCCCCGCCGTATCGACCGTTGTGCTCAACGAGACACGCAAGAACAATGCGCGCATCATCCTTGGTAACACGGGCTTCGTCCGGTTCGATATACACAAGGGGCCATTTACCTACGATGACAACTTTATCGTGTCGCCCTTTCGAGATGTATTTATGTATATCGGAAATGTGCCGTTTGAGAGGGCCGACAAGGTGATTGATGAGTATGGGAACCCATTTTGTAGTGCTTGCTTTGTTTTTATGGGGCAGAAGAAGATGAACTAAAATGAAGGAAAAAGAAACACGTAAATCAAAAAGGAAAAGAAAACAAAAAAGAAGGAAGGGAATGGTTTTTTCTTCTTCTTTTTTTTACAACAAGAAAAGAATCACGCTAACATGGTGCACACCGATAGACTGAACAAAGGTGTCGTCAACAAACGCTTCCTGTCGATGCCCGTGCCCGATGATGAATGCACGAATCCCACGCTCGGTTACTTGAGCCAGCGGGATCTGCGCCACTCTCCTGGTGTGCTTCGGCGTCAGGATACGATTGTGCCTGGCTATGCGACAAAGGACGATTGGGGCTCAGATGGTGCGTATGACCCAACCACACGTCCATAATGTACCAGACGCCATAGCGTGGAAAACCAGACTAACGCTGAACACAACAGGCGATGATACGGTGCACTCTGGCATCCCTAGCTTCTCGATTCCGGGATACTGGGAAGCACGGGCGTCCTTTCCTCAAGACGGCAGCACTCCGACCACGGTCGATCTCATCTTCTTTGACTTGTGTGTTTTCCTCTAGTTTTCCTTTTTCCTCGACTGTCTTTTTTGTTTAAAAAAAAAAACAACAAAAAAAAACAACAAAACAAAACAAAACAAAACAAAACAAAACAAAACAAAACAAAACAAAACAAAACAAAACAAAACAAAACAAAACAAAACAAAACAAAACAAAACAAAACAAAACAAAACAAAACAAAACAAAACAAAACAAAACAAAACAAAACAAAACAAAACGTAGCAAAGCAAAGCAAAGCAAAGCATAACACATTATTTCCCATGTTCACATACAATACCTATCCCCCGTCTCCCCCATGGAAATGCCCGCCCCCCATGGAAATGAAGACTGACTCTCGCGTCTACAGCATCGCGAAGAACGTCCTGCAGAGCCTCGGACCGGGATACACGATCGACATGGTGCAGCCGTACATCAACAGCACGTTTTCCTCGCAGGATGTTTTGCTGCCGTACGTGCGGGATGTGTGGCAGGCGAACGTGGACCGTTGTCCGTTGTAAAGTTGGAATGATGCTGACGGACTTGTCGTATGTTTCTCATGCCCTTGCACGCTGATTGGCTTTTGTCACGTTGCACGGGTGAGCCGCCGCCGCCGCCGCCGCCGCCGCCGCCGCCGTCGTTGCACGTCGATCCAAGTCGCGGTCATTGATTGGCCTATGGACGTGCGTCATATTTCTGAACAAGGCGTGTGGATGGATGTTCTTGTTTCCTGGCCCGGGAGTGCCGCGTTCACAGAAAAGACTCGTACAATCGAATTCACTAGTCAATTCCAAGAGTATAAATACACGCGATATAGCCTTGAGTTTTCCATTCTGACAGGCGGCATTCCATTGTCTTTTGTATATCCGGTACATGAAAACAACACCATCAACACCCACGAAACATGCTGCTCTCTTCCCGCCCCTTCTCTCCTTTCTCCCGTTTCTTCTTGTCCTCCTCGTTACATCTCCCACAACCGCCACCCTTGATGCCGTCCGCATTATCCAACAAATCGCCCCCCAATCCATTTCCTGCCCGCCCAGCAACTCAGACTGCCGCACCGCCCGCCAGGCAGCCCCCTTCATCGCCCACTCCTTAGCACACTACCGCATCTACAAGCCCAACCTCATGGCCGCCGTCCTCGCCCTCATGGCCTTTGAATCCGTCGATTTCCAGTACAAGCACAACGTCTCGCCCGGCCGTCCCGGCCAAGGCACCGCCAACATGCAAATGCCCAACTACAACCTCCTCTACGCGCAGCAGATTCCCGCCCTGCGCGACAAGGCCAGCCGGCTGTGCCCGTCCTCCACCGTTGAGGGCCAGTCCCCGCAGACGCTGAATGCGATTCTCGCGCTCGTGACTCCCGACGAGTACAATTTCGGGTCCGGGCCGTGGTTCCTCATGACGCAATGCGACCCTGGGGTGCGGGAGGCGCTGGCGAAGGATGCGGATCGGGGATTTGGGTTGTACATGAAGTGCGTGGGCGTGGAAGTTACGGAGGAGAGGAGGGCGTACTGGCAGAGGGCGAAGGAGGCGTTTGATGTGTGTGCGCCGAGTTGATTCAACGACGCTCACAGACACATTTATCTGTATATACAATGGGTTCAGGTAACCCCCAACATTTCGCCATGCAGTTTTCGCGTAAAAAGTACGACCTGCGAACCACGACATATACATGTATCGATATAGGACCGGCAAACTGCAAATATACATGCCACCATCAAGACAAACCGGTCATAGTACGTCCTTACAAGATCCACATGGCTTCCCGAATAACCTGCATCATAGAGTCAGGCAAAAGCATAAGACTCCGTTCGACAAAAAAAAGAAAAAAAAATACAGCCGCTCTAATCATATTTCCTATAGTCTTGACCAACGAATATGTACCTTCACTCTAAACTGTACATCTTCTCTTTGTAATACCTTGTTTTGTAAACCGTTTTTTGTCTCCCCGTTTTGTACGCATAAGCTGTTTCTCCCTCTCCCTTCTCTCTTTGTCCCTAACTGACTATTACGCTTCACCACTGCAAGAGTCTCCACAGGACGGCCTTGTTCTCAAGATATAAAGCGACAAGCTACGCTGCCCTAGCTTGCCTGCTTTTCGCGCACCACGTTCTTCGCTTCTTCGGTCAAAGCTCCGCTTTGTCCGACGATATCCGCTGCATCAAAATACGTGTATACCTTACTGCAAAGCATTCACTGTGCCTATACAGCTCTCGTACATGACTGGACAGAATGGCGATCCAGTCGATAGACCAACGCCTGCCTCTCATCACCACACCTCCTCATCTGCAGGTCTCCCCATGTCGCGGGACTGCGAACCCCCCATCGCCATCAGGCAGGACCGGCCGTGCGTCGGGCTGGGCTGGGATCGGACAGCATGGTACGTTCCGTGACGGTGACGGGACGAATGAGCGTATGGATGGGTACATTTGTGCCTGACGTGTATACTTGTTTGGGAGACGACGTAGGGCTGATGATGATGCTGTCTGTGGGTATGATTAGCCGGGGTGTTTATAGTCTTTGCGTATTGGTTTTCTTTATGTGTGTGTGTGTACTATTTATTCTATTTTATTTTTGTATATATCCGTATGTCTATATTTCTATATTTCTATATCTATGCCCGCTGCGTAGGCTCCCCGCGACGAGTGCATACGAGAAAGGTGGCACGGCGACGACCCGCGTTCATGTCTGGTCACTTTCTTCGGTGTGAACGACGGCGGCAAAGTCCCGCATCGATGCGCCCAATGCATGATGATACGTCTCGGGCACGTAATGAATATCCTAGCCTCACCGCGCTCTACGATGCATCACGCCTCATGTTCAAAACCAAACTCTCGTGACAGTTCATGAACCCATTCATCCATTCTGCATGCAGAACCAGCATCTCAACAGGTAGGACTTGTCCTCCCGAATTGTCATTAATCGTCTTCTTCTAATCTTTTTGTTATACACTCTTGACATCGTGCAGTCGTCTCTCCGCTGTTGGCCCTCTAGGCTATATCTCCGTGGTCTCTGCCTCCCCCCCTCAAATTTGCTACTGTCTCGGCACTTCCAATGCGTGTGCGAACAGCTGCCGGCCGCTCCTCCCAGATAAAAGGGCAAATGAAAAAGAAAAAGAGAAAAAAGGAAAAGAAAAAAAAAACTGCCTTGCCTCCGAATCCGTTGTATGTATTCACGATCAAGCGTGTTATATCGGGTGCCTGCCCGTTTCTTGTTATGCTCGAGATAATAAAGTGACGTGAGAAGTAAAGAAAAATAGATAGAAAAAAAAAAAAACTAGGGCACCAAATAAAAAAAATCCCAACATTCATGTCAGGTGAGACAAAAAAGGACTGAGCATCAGCTCGTCGGCACTGGGTCGCAAATCGTGGTTGAGCTCAAATGTTTGACCAAGAAAACTCTGTGCTTCGTCACTCGCGTGCTCGGGAATCGTCGGAGATGCCGTGCCCCCGCCAATCTTAAAAATGGCTTGCAGCTGACTGCAATCCGGGAACGGATGGTTGCCCGTCATCATCTCAACTACCAGACAGCCAAGAGACCAAATATCCGCCTTGAGAGTGTATTCGGTCTGTTTGACAACCTCGGGGGCCATCCAGAAAACAGACCCCTGGAGCGACGGCCGGTGCCTATTGTTCTTGGCGTTGCCCAGTATGTTGGACTGCTCCAGCTTTTTGGAAATGCCAAAGTCTGAAATCTTGATGGTGCCCTTGTTATCCACCAGAATGTTCGCGCCTTTGATATCTCGGTGGATAATGTCGCGACCGTGTAGATACGAAAGACCCATCAGGATTTGTCGGACGAAGCTGCGTACGAGCGGTTCGGGCAACGCGCCGTACGAATTCAACATGGTCTGCACGGAGCCACCGGGAACATATTCGAGGAAAATGTTGAGATAGTCGGCCGAAGAGCTGCACCCGAGATATTGCACAATATTGGGGTGTCGCAGATCCCGAAGCAAGCCCATCTCGCGCTTCAGAGCCTCAATCATGCCCCGCTTGCGAGTCTCGCTCTGTCCCGTCGCACCGGGCGCTGGAGTCTGCACCTGCTTGACGGCGAGAAGCTCGCCAGTCACGGCGTGCAAGGCCAGATAGACGGATCCAAACGATCCCTTGCCGATCAAGGCACCCTTCATCCACTTGTTATCATCCCACGACTCGCCTGCCAGGAAGCTTTCGAGCTCCTCATCCACCTCGCCTCCGTCATTCGTCAGAGCTTGTCTGATTTCATTGATGGAACCAGATCCCGTCGTGGAGCCATCGCCATCAAAGTAACTCGTGTGTGCCGTGTTGCCGTCGGGATCGGTGATGCTGACCGAAGCACTGTCTACAGGCGTGGGCTCATCACCGCTCTCTGTGGTGAATGAGATGTAGGACTTGCGGTCAGGCTCCATCGTCGATTCTTCAGGAAGAGTGCCCAGCGAAGATGAGGCAATCGAATCCCTATTGTACATTGCGGTACCTCGGCCGTTCTGCGACTCATGAGCACGTATCTTGGCGATATGTGATGCGCCGCTCAGCCATGAGTCGGCGATGGTGGGGATGGGCGGAGCATCTTGGATGCTCGACGCAAAACTGAGACTGCTCGCCACACTGAGTCGGCTGTTGACTTTGCTCAGGCGCGTCGAGCGCCTCATGGACAGACGCGCCGTGCGATCAATATCCTCTCGCCGGTGATCAGGAAAGTAGGACGTCAAGTCAGACGCAATCAGCTCGCTGGGGGGACGAAGACCACCAAATTGACGGAGGTTTCGTCGCTGAGCGCCCTGCGCATCCCCCATGGCGGCATCGATGCCTGCCGATCGCCCTCTATCGTGATCTCTCGGTATTTCCAGACCGCTTCGTTCTCTTTGCTGAAACAACACGGGCGAGAGTGGTTGTTGTAGTTGATCGTCCCAGTTCTCCCCCAGAACCTTCTGGACCTTGAGCTGACTGCGCTTGTCGGCCGATTCCAAGGCCCTGGTGTGTTTTTGCTGTTCTTCCTCCATGGCGATCTGGGCTGCCCTTTGCAGCTCAGATTCGCCGGGCTCGCCGGCCGGAACCCGTCGCAAGATCAAACGGTTGCGTTCAGGCCGCCTTTGGTCTTTGATGATGCGCCATAGCTCGGTATCGCCCAATCGTCTGCATTGAGAAGGGTCGGCGTCGAGGCCTGTCAGAACCCAAAAGCAGTAGTTCCTCTCGTGGTCTTCACGAAGCGCAAATTTACGGAGCGTGACCCGCATTACATCTTCACACGTGTTGCAATCCGCAATTTTGACAACCTTGGTGACTCCTCCGGTGGAAATGACTCGAATAATGTCCTGGCCTTGAGGCAACATGGCCATCAATGAGCCATCCATACTAGAGGTATTTCTTGTGTGAGAATTGACTAGTCGGCTAGTGGGTACATCCGATGATGAACCTTGGGGTCTTGATGGTTGACCTTGACCAACGCTGCTCACATAGCCTGCACCTGCAGGGAAACGAGCTTGTCGTGCTAGAGAAATGTGATGTCAGACGCTGCTTTTGCTGCTTTTCAGAAGGAGGGGCAGGTGGATGAAGGTGCGGGGGGACAAAAACATGGAGCTCACCAGTTTCCAATGGAGAAGGGACATCGATCTGCCGCGAGTATCGACGATTTGCAGATGTAGCTGGTGCTGAACGAGGCATACCCTGAGACTGCGTCGATGTTGTGCTCGATTGTGCAAACGACAAGTATGGGTCAAGGCCAGCAAAGGAATCCTACGTGGAGGTCAGTTGCCTGGGACAGCTGACGACAGCTGACGAGGGGGGCCGAGATGCAAGGCATTGCAATGCCTACACCTCCCCTCCCCCGCGCCACAAGGCTATTCACTTTCCACTCACCCTATTGCGTTTTTTCTGGTTTGCGTAGGTCTTGGTCCGCAATTTCTTAATGCACAAGAACAAACGTACTCGGTCGCCGACTTTGTCGATGCCCATCTCCTTGAGGACCTCCTTGTCCATTTCCAAGAGATTGTCGCCATTGATATGGTTCTGGCGAAAAATCATCTCATAGTCACCACATTTGACGGTACGAAGATACTCGCACACTCGTTCCTCGTCCCAATGCCTGACCGAGTCGGACTCATCGTTATCTTCAAAATCGGACTCGGTTGGACTGGCGTAGCTCTGGGTGGTGCTGACTACGGCGGGAGCTCGTCTCGTGGTCGGTTGCGCTGAAGAGAGACTGGTGCTGGGCGCGGTGTTGGACGGGGTATTGAGAGCCGCGGGAAAGGGCGATTTTGAAGAAAGCATAGCCATGTTGTGCTGCAAGGATATGTGTGAATCGAAATTCGTCTCGAGCGGATGTGTTGCTATATGAGGTTATTATTGTTGGCGAGGACTTGGAAGTCGGGGTGTAAACGGAGCGAGTGGACGGGCCCAAGTGGACGGGTAAGTAGATGGCAAGATGGACGGCAGGCGGCTGGCTGGCTGGCTGGCTGGTGGATGGCAGGCGGACGGCCGATAGAAGCTATGCAAATGGTCGGGAGGCAAATATTTGTGGTGTGCACTGCAGGACATCGATGAGCAAACACTGACGCGAGGGCCGAGCCTGGGGTCGAGGATTGACTTGAGGATGAAAGTACACAGCAGGGAGTGCACACAATATCAAACGGTGGTGTTTGGACCGATCAAATCGGCGCACAAAGCTGCGACGCAGAGTCGACGATGAGACTGTCGTCAGCAGGAATCGTCAACGAGCATCGTCAGCGTCAAGCGTCGGACTGATGTTGGAGGAGGGGCTACGGATGAATTAATAAGGGAAGGAGCACTCGTGCGAAATGATAATGGCAGTTGCGTCTTGGTCTGGTCTGGTCGGGCCCACGGCAAGGGGTGTGGGGGGGAGGCGGTTTTTTTTTTTTCTTCTTTTTTTTTCTTCCTTTTATTTGACTCCAGACTCCAGGCCAGAGGCTCAGTGCTCAGTGCTCAGCAGTGCTTAATCCCTGCCAAGCCAGCCAGCCCGGCCCAGTGACCCTCAAAGAAGGCGCACGCCTGCTATGGAGCCTGGAGGTACATTGTACAATCCGAGTGCTGAACTGTCGGTGTCCAACATGGTAAAACGACGCCGACAGGGGGGGGGGGTGCCGCGGCAGAAGGCGTCCTGGTGAATACAGGCTCAGCTTCCATGCCCAGCAAAAGCAGCAAAAACAGAAAAACCCAGCAAAAATGGTGCGCTCTCCACGATGGGCTGGGCGAATCTGCCGTCAACGTACGTGGCATGCCAAGATGGACGCTGCCGCACTGTGCTGAACTTGTTGCTTCCCTAAGTAAGTAGGTACCTAGGTACCTACTGCTCCGTCCCAGGCGAGGCGAGGCACATGCTGGCCGGCCGGACCAATCATGCTGGTGGCATGTGCTTCTCGAGCGTTCCTGCCGCCATTGTCCAACCACGTCCCCACCGTTGACACGCTGGCGCTTCAGTCCGGTTGGTGCCAACGGGTTGCAACACACCAGCCACGGCCAGACGGACTGCGGTGACGAAGCAGGGCAGGAAGCACGAACAAGAAGCACCAGACAAACCCACGAAGCACAAGTGCACCTCCAGGCAGGACACTCGACTTCTATACACAGGCACTTCACGCGCTGCACGCAATAATGCACGCAATAATGCACGCAATGCACGCAATGCAGCGCATCCAGCTGGAATCGTCTCCGAAAAGGAGCCTGCACCGATACCGCCCTGCCTGCTCGTATCCCTCGTCCCTCGTCCCTCGTCCCTCGTCCCCCATTCCACGCCAGCCGCGCCGCCGAAACGACGTCGACGGTGTCAGACGCAGCCTGCCTGCCTCGGACTGGACGCGTCACATCTCGTAGCAATCCGGCCCGGACTCAGGCGAGTTTCTCTGCCCGGGGTCGGGGTCATGATGCCATCCCTGCAATTTAAGCCCAGTCGCCGCGGCTGGCCGTCGCAGCAGCATCCCTTGGCCATCTATCTGTCTGTCTGGTCGAGTGGCGTGCGCCTCAGCAGTCTGGTTGGCCGCCTGGTCGGAGATTTTGAAACTCGCCAACGCGGACGTGCGCCTGATGATGGCGCCAGTGCTGGCGGCAATGCCATCTACTACAGACGACGGACAGAGCGGTAAATCACCAAGGAAAAAAAAAGTTTTTTTTTTTTTTCAACAACTCGCTGTCACTCGTCATATACTTCGTATGCTCCGTCTGAGCTTTCATCGCCATGTTTGAAGACGAAGCGGGCGGCCGCAGCCTTCTTTCGTCATCCGAGCAGCACCACCAGCAGGGCGCCATCGTCAGACACTGGGTCCGGCAGCAAACAAACACGTGGAACACTGCCCATAGCCCATTCAACTGGGAAAACCGCCGTATGCTATTTTGATCCTTTAAAAACAGACTCAGAGGAAGAGAGTGAATCTCATTTCTCGTCATTCCTACGACCATGCAGGCAGGTAAGTGCTGGCATTGCTTGGCAGTGCTGGGTTTGGGAGAAAAGGGGGGGGGGGGGGGTTTCTGGCGGCGGAATCCCTTGTACACCGCCGGCTGGCGCATCCGAGGGTGCTTGGATAATATCATTGTCGTGGCTCTATATTTATGCTTTACGTCCGACTTACTCGGCATGTCTTTTACAATCAAGCTGGTTCATGGATAGGGTTTCCCAATCGGAACAGCCCGTTTTTTTTGTCTGTAAAGCACAACCACCATGGGAAAATGTAATGTCCGGCTGATGACTCGATTCCTCGCTGTCTCACGATTCCTGAACGCTTTCACCATGGATGGGATTCGCGCGCGACACTGCAAAATAGGCGTTTTCCGAACAAATTTGACGCTGTCTTTGTCGCGAGACTGTCTCGTCCTTATTGTTATTGTTGTTATTATTATTTCATTCTTTTTTCCCTCCTCTTTTCCCCCTCATGAGCTCCTTTTTCGGCATCAGCTCCGTCACCACCAGTCGATTTGAGGAACACGACTCTTGTTTCCTTCCGAGGCTATGAAAGGCGCACATGGGGAAGGAGAGAGTTGCGGAGTTCATGACTCCATGCCAAACAGAGTTTACCCCATAATAGTGCTACTGTTTTACAGCTCAGGGTCTGCGCTAATGCGTGTAAGATGCATTAACCACATGCTTCCGGGTCAGCCCTTTGCATGGTTCTGCGGTTCTGCGGTTCTGCGGTTCTGCGGTTCTGCGGTTCTGCGGTTCTGCGGTTCTGCGGTTCTACGGTTTTACGGTACGCCTTCAAATATCGAATTGTTCTGTACATCTGTACTGTAGCATGTACATGTGGTCACACAACAGGGGGGAAGGCACAAGTGACGTGGTAGACCAGGCACACCCTTGTTGACGACCGAAAGGAATGGTCCTTTCCACTTGTGCCCTCGTTGCCCTCAGCGGATCATCAGACGAAGCCTGCTCAACTGTGAGTAATGAGTGTGCATATCTACCGGGAAGATGGTTCTTCGCTTCGGGCCCTTGGCACCGGACGTGGTGCGTAGTAGTAGAATGGCGGAGCAGGGGTACCATTATGCTAGGCATAAAGGCGAGAAAAATAAGAATAAGAAAAACCGGGAAAAAGGGAAAAAAGGGAACGAGAAAAAAAAGAAAGATTTCCTGTCGCCTTCAAGGGTCATGCATTATTCCGTGGTGTTAAGGGCATCATGGCCTACTGCCCATGGGCCATGGCCGTGGGATCCAAGGGGGCGACTCTTCGCCAAAATATGAAACGTCAACAAGCTGTGCGATGCGGCCCGACAAGGGCATCGGTTGGCCACCCCCCGCCTCCTCGTGACCACGTCCAGTTTTGGTTCGTCGTCTTTTTTATGATCCGATGCTCCGATGCAGTCCGTTATCATGAATTGGTGCTGCTGTATCTCACGCGTACACATACATGCACATGTCAAATCAATTTACACCGGACGGGGTTGCCAAGCAAAATAATGAAGACGGACTCGTAAAGTCCGTACATGTGCCTTTCTTATTTTCTTATTTTTATTTTATTTTCATTTTTTCTATTCTCATTTTTTCCATTCTTTATTTTTCCATTTGAAACATTCTATTCTTTTTTTCCCGCGAGTAATTTTCACCGCTGAGCAAGCTGCACAGATGGCCCCAATGCATCCGTCTTTATGTCGAAGAAAGAAAGCAAAGAACAGAAAATATATACATACATATGTACATCCATATCTTATGTATATGGGCGTGTAAGTGTGTGTATGTGAATCAGTCCAGAAAAACAGCCCAAGTCTGTCCAAGTCATGTATTTTACCCAATCACCACCACCTAGGACCCAGAAAAGCGCAGCAGAATATATGTACGGAGAGAGAAGCGCCTCGGAATAATCTGTGGATAATTGTCGCTGCGCAGCAATAATACCTGTACGTGCATGTGGGAGCACATTTTTTTTTTCTATTTCTGTTTCCTTTTTTTTATCCTTTTCCTTTCCACTTTTTGGGCTGGCATCTCCCCAAACGGGGTGCTTCGGCTCGGTTCGGTCCCTGGTCTTGTCATTTTTTCTATTTACATGTGTACATATGGATGTATTTATGAAGGGCACAAGTTTTCGCGCGGACATGGCCGGGCTTGTCGGTTCAGCATTGTTGTTATCTTTTCCAAGAAAAGGATTGGGGGACCGGAGGGAATGGGGGCTGAATCTCTCTTCCGTCTCATGGGCTCTTTCTCGTGTCGTCTTTCCAGACTGTACATGCGTGTTTGGTTTTTTTTTTTTTTTTTTTTTTTTTTTTTTTTGAGATTGATTGATCGATTTCCGACGTATCTTGCACTCAACACCGAAGCAAGACGACTTTTCTTTTCTTTTCTCTTCTTTTTTTTTTCGCCCGATGGGTCGCAGAACCACCCACATGGGTGAAACGGGCGGCGTTTCGACGTACTCGTGAACAAGCTGACTGGCGGCTGCTGCGGATGGAGAAGGGGGCCATTTAAGGCCATAAAAATGAAAATATAAATAAGAAAAAAAAAACATAACATGCGAAGGGGAACTACAGCGGGCATGTCACTGCCCCAAGAGTCAAGACCAAGCTCGGAAATGACATTAGTACGAACTACGTCTACGTATATACGGGACATGGAAGGAAAGGGGTTGTCCCGACTTTTCCCGTGACGATTGCCAATATCGACGTTGCTAAATGGGTTTTTTTTTTCTAGACTCGTTTGTTTTCTTCTAAACATTTTTATTTATCCAAACACTTTATTTGGGCATAATTTCGCAGCCTTTGTTTGTCCTCGCGCCACCGACCGCCTCCTGGTTTCAGTCTGACCGCCACCTGCCCGACGGCGTCTAAACTTGCACGCCTCCCCGCGGCTTCCACCCATCGTCGTGGTTCGATGCTGGACCGCAAGAATGGAGAAATCATCCTTCTTACATGCTCTGCTCTTTGTCGTCGTTGAGGTATTTGGTATCTTTCCCTTTTTTTTTCTTTTTCTTTTTTTTTTTTTGGCCTTTTCTTTTCTTTCTTTTGCGAGCTTTGTTCCACAGGAAGCGTACGTGCAATGTGCAATGACATCAATGACGGCTTCTTGTTTGCATCGTTCATGCGGGGAGAATCCGCCCACAGCAAACCACCGGGTTCTGAAACTTGGGGCCATGACCTTTCAAAATATGTGATGAGGAATCCGTTGTCGAAGAAACCGAAATTCATTTAGGTAATGCGACGTGACTGGTGAGTGGTAATGTGTTTTTTTCCTTTTTTTCCTAATGGTTTTTTTTGTTCACCCATAAAAATCATCTATTTTTCACTTTGGCGGTTCTTCATCATAAAAGGGTTTGTTTGAGAGCGAGACGCAGTGTTTCAGGCCGGCGCAGTTGAGGCAGCTGTTGGTGGTTGGTGCAATCGGCTCCATCGTCTGCCACATGATGTCATGTCTGGTGCTTTCCCAATGAAACAATGTCTGCTGGGGAAAAAAGTATAACTCTTTTTTTATTCTTTTTTTATTCTTTACTTTTTCAAAAAAAAAGAAAAAAAAAAAAAAAAAAAAAAAAAAAAAACAACACGCTGGTATACGAACTCGGGCTTATGCCGCCGGTCGTAGTACTAGGATGAAGGCGGAGAAAAAAAAAATTCCCCTTCATCATCATCAGCTGTCCAAAAACAAGCGTCGAAAGTGCGTCAAAAGCGAATACAACACTCCGTGACATGGGTTCACATTGTTCATTACCGACACATCAGCAACTATTCTTATCCCCCACATGCCAGGGGAGGGGCCGGGAAGGGCGGTAATCTAGATTTCCTCCCCCCCCCCCCCCAAAAAAAAAAAAAACCTTTGCTGGGCACCTTACTGTGACGCACTGTCCGCTTGTTGACGGCCCCGTGTTTCAAAACATAAGTAAACACTATCAACCCCTCCACGGCGGGATGGTTGTTTCTCATCCCCGGACCGCGGGGGGTGAGAAAAGAGGGGGGGGGGGACAACCAGAGATCAAACCCCGTATTCATAGAACAGAGCCTTTCGATGGCTATGTCCGGCAGATCCGTCGCCGAACACTCTCGTCACTTTCGGACTTTTCGGTCTACACATCAGCTGAAACGCGGTTCTCGGCAACGGGCGGCGGGACAAAGATAAGAATACTGGGACACAAAAGGATGCGTCGGCGCTACGCTACGTATCTGCCGTGTTCGAGGCATGAAGGAAAAGGATAAATGAAAAAAAAAAAAGGAAGAAGAATCAATGAAAGCGAGAAAAGAGTTTTTTTTAAAATGGGAAAAAGAGAGGAGGGAAAATCGCTTATTCTCCGCTTGGGCTTGCGTCGGCCCCATCCGGACGGGGAGGGAGGTTCCCCAGGCGCGTTGTGCTTAAAAGTGGTAAACATGAGGAACACGAGGGCCATCAAGGTATCGTCATCTTCATCTTCTTTGGGTTCGTTGGGCGTCACCGAGAGCTGAATTCTCCCTCGGAAAGTACATACATACATACATATGCATGTACATATGTATACGTACGATACACACATATACGAATTAATGCCTACACCTTGTATGATCTGCATCATCGGTCGTCTGTCGGGACGGCGAGGCTGGTCTGATGTCTGAGCTGCAGCGCTGCAAACGCGCAACCTCCAAGGTCTGCTTTCTTTGATGCAGCCATCTAGAACATTGGGAGGTTCATAGTGAAGCAGCGTGACGAGTATCTCATGTCGCGAGAATCCGATGATGCAGGCTAAAGTCGATCGATGGTAGCCGGCGTGCTTTTGTTTGATTTGATGTTGCTCATTGCTGCGGATGATGCAAAAACTCCATGTTTCCGTCCCGGGACCTTGCTTGGTCACAAGAGTTCGCTTCGACGACGGATGAGGCGCGAGATGATGATACCTGCCTAGCCATATGCCTGGATTATATGCCTAGTACGGGCATCCTTGCCTGGCGAACCATGTATCCTTACACACCAAGAACCAAGGATGCACGTAGTATGAAGTCGGGAGTTTCCCCAATCACTGTGATGCGAATGTGACGTTGCTGGAGACGAGAAGAAGAGGAAGAGGAGGAAGACAGAGAGAAAGAAGAATCAGAAGAAGGAAACAAACGAGAGTTGATCTTCCAAATACCGCCAAGCAGCAATATTCAGCAAGCGACTTTACTGTGTTTCAACCACCTCCAGGCCTCGGGCCGCGAGGCTCCGGAGTCCGATGTATTTGAAGCAATCCCAGGCGCCCCACCGCAATGTACCCCTCTATCGATCTTGCACCGACTTCGGCCCCAGATCTTGCTACCAATCTACGATCCACAGTGTCCAACATCCTCACAGACAATGATGCAGGATTCTTTTTGCATTTACCACACACACGGCGACATGTGTACGTGCAAAAAATCGTCTCGGGATTCCTCTCGCCCTGCCTTGTTGTTTTAGCGCAAGTTTTGTCTACCGACGGCTGAAAAGGGACGTTCATCCTTTGAAGCCCATCCTTGAAGCCGAGCGCGGATGCGACTTTTTTGACGCCAAAAACATTAAAAAAAAAAGCATCAAGAAAAAAAAAAATAACAATCTCCTCTTCGTTGCTGCAACTTGGCGATAACGGGCCAAGAAAGCCCATTCAAGCTACACGCCCGGTCCTCTCAAAAACACCGCTTCTGCATAAACAGGATTTGGACATTTGCTGCTGGGAAGAAATCGGCAATCGGGATAGGCATATTCGATCGGAAGTACGTACGTTTGATGTTCGTCAGCATTCGCGGCCATCATGAGTTCCAGTCCCAAGCCCATCGTAAGCTTTCTGGGGCCTATTGCGTCATACTCGCATCAGGTGAGTGTCTGCAATTCCGTATTTCTTGGATAAACCGCCACGCAATGGGGATACGCCGTCTGTGTTTTGTCTCTGTGATATGCGTGCGATGCGTGCGATGCGTGCGATGCGTGCGTGTCGACTGTGCCTGTGTGCCTACGGAGATGGTCTAACTCTGATACAGGCTGTGCGGCAAGTGTTTCCTGAGGACAAGTGGGATCTGCGGCCGGTTGCCACCATAGATGGTTTGTGGATTCAATTCTCTTCTCCCCCTTTTCGGGTGATTGTACATGTCTCTTTTTCCGTTTGTTTCCAACAGGAGGGAAATGTTGGCCTCGTCCACCGACAGCGAAAAAAAATAAAATAAAATAAAATAAAACAGGGGGAGGGGGATACGTTCAAGAAAGTTTTTGCAGCGATTCTAACGTAAAACTCATAGACATCTTCGATGAGACTCAAAACCGTCGTATCACGGCCGGTGTTGTGCCGTTTGAGAACTCGACCAATGGATCTGTAGTCTTCACCTTGGATGATCTGGCCGACCGAGATGGTCAATACAAGGATATTACCGTCGATGGGGAGATATTTGTTGATGTCCATCACTGTCTCTTGGGTCGGAAAGACCCCCATGGAAAGGTTGACGACGAGCCTCTCGAAGGTTCAGGAACCTGCACCCCAACCGCCATAGACCCGAGTCCGTCCAAACCCAGGACAGCGCCGCTCAGCAGTCTCAGCCACATCAAGAGGCTGTACTCACACCCTCAAGCGTTTGGCCAGTGCAATGCCTTTATTTCTACGTATCTGCGAGACGCCGAGATATTCGATGTCAGTTCCACGAGCAGGGCTGCCGAGATTGTGAGTCAAGATGTAACGGGCACGTGGGCTGCCATATCCAACCAGCTGGCATCCAGTCTATACGACCTGGATCTACTGGGCAAGAACATAGAGGACCGAGAAGACAACACGACGCGCTTTCTCATCATTGGCACCAACCCGGCTGTGCCCAGAGCGTGGAATCTGCAAAAGCAACCGCTTGCCACGTCCGGGAACAAGTCACTCGTATCGTTTACGGTGCCGCACTCGTCTCCCGGGGCGTTGACCGACGTTCTGAACTGCTTTCGGGAATGCCATCTTAACATGACGAGCATCAATAGCCGGCCCAGCTTGCTGGCACCCTTTCAGTACATATTCTTTGTGGAGTTCGAGGGACACAAATACCACGATCCGGATGGGAGAGTCAGGAGGGCCTTGGAAAAGATTGGCCAAGTGGCCCAAAGTTGGCGATGGCTGGGTAGTTGGGAGAGGTATCGGTGAAGGGGGGCTGACTTTTGCAAGACTTGAATGGCCATACTCGGGAAAAGAATATCCATGAAGAAACTTGTTTCTCGATTTTGGAAACCATATTCAATCAGAAAAATGGGTACTTGAGACTGGTTTATCCCTCTTCTCTCTTCGTGTGATTCTGCTGACTGAACGGACAAGTGATGACTGTTTGTCAGCATCTCACAATCTCTTGACTGTATTCAAATGGCGCTGCAAAGCTACCAGCTGCCTCAGATGAGCAGCTGCCGCTGCCGCTGCCACTTGCGTATCAACTGCCACCGCAATTCTCACGGCATTATATAACCTCGGTGTGCGAGAAATTCTTCTTCTCACACTCTCTTCTCCTTCTTCTCACGTCACCACCACCACTGCCGCCGCCGCCGCCATCACCGCCACCATCATTCCCTAAGACATATCTACCTTCTTGCTACTCCTTTTTCCAAGTTTGAGCTCCAATCCACCTTTGCGTGACAAGTCGAACAGAAACTTGGCTCGTATCTCCATATATATATATAATATTCATCTTTCAACGAATTCGCACTAAAATTACGAAAATTTCAACCCAAAATGGAGGCTGCAATCGATATTCAATCGAGTGAGCACAAGAATCTTTTGGATTCCATTGACAAACTGCGTGCGCAGGGAATCAGCCGCCATGTCGCGCTCCCCGAAATCGTCGTCACAGGCGACCAGTCCGCGGGCAAGAGCTCCGTTCTGGAAGCCATCTCGGGCATATCGTTTCCCACCAAGGATAATCTGTGCACTCGGTTTGCCACTGAATTGTCCCTTCGACGATCCCCTTGCACGGGCGTCAAGGTGTCCATCATTCCGGGAAAGACTTGTACCGCAGCTCAGAAGAAAAAACTGCAAAAGTTTGCGCCCAAGCTCGAGGAAGGTAGTAAAATCGACATCGGCAACGTGATCGAGCTCGCCAAGGACGCCATGGGTATCGCCCCCAAGCTCAAGACGTTTAGTGATGATATATTACGTATTGAGGTTTCGGGGCCTCAGCAGCCGCATCTGACCATGGTCGATCTTCCGGGCCTGTTTCAGGCTGGGAACAGCGCTCAGTCCGACGAAGACTCGGAGACCGTTGCGGATATGGTGCTCCGGTACATGAAACAACCGCGAAGTATCATACTGACCGTCGTCTCGGCGAAGAGCGACTTTGCTTTGCAAAAAGTGACCCGTCTCGCCAGGGAGTATGATCCTCAGGGTGCTCGGACTCTGGGACTCATCACGAAGCCGGACACGCTGAACGACGGGTCGGAAAGCCAGCTGGCCTATGTGAACCTGGCCCAGAACGAAGACGTGCGGCTTCGTCTGAGCTGGCACGTCCTCAAGAACCGCGACTACAAGATGGTCATGGCCAACGCTACATCGCAGGAGCGAGACGAGGCCGAGACGGCGTTTTTCAGCCGAGGTATATGGTCACAGCTGGACCCGGCCACGGTAGGTGTGGCCGCGCTCCGAGCGCGCCTGAGCGATGTGCTCAAGAAACAAATCATAGCCGAACTGCCCAGCCTGATCAAAGACGTGGAGGAAGGCATGAAAAAGTGCAAGACCAAATTGCAGAAACTCGGCAGTGCGCGGGAGACGCTGGCGGACCAGAAACAATATCTGTTTCACATCAGCCAGAAATACGCTGAACTGATGAAGGGTGCCATTGACGGAAACTACAGTGATGCATTCTTTGGCAGCTCCAGGTCCGACGAGGGCTTCAAACGGCGCCTCCGGGCCAGGGTGCAGACGCTGCTGACGGACTTCAAGAACGAAATGCACGAAGACGGATGCAGCAAGCGGCTCATCGATCTGGGCGACGAAGTCGACGAGAACGAGGTATCTTTGAGCGACAACGAAGTGTTTCGAAGCGCGTTTGTCGAGGAGACGAGTCTCCGGATCGATCGGAACCGCGGGTGCGAGCTGCCGGGCACCTTCAACCCGCTCATCGTGGGCGAATTGTTCTCGGAGCAGTGCCAGCCGTGGGAGGCCATCTCCAAGTCCCTGGCCAGCGAGTTGATGGAAGCTGTCCAGACCACCAGCCACGCCATGCTGCATTACGTTGCCGTCGAGGAGACGGCCGACAAGCTCGACAGCCTCGTGTCTGCCTGGATCCACGAGATAGGAGAGGGCATGAAGGCGTCGTTTGCGCAGCTGCTTCGACCGCACCAAGACCTCCACCCGATCACGTACAACCACGCTCTTACCGAGAACGTGCACAAGGCGCAGGCGGAGAGGAGGAAGAGACAGGCTGCGGCCAAAATCGCCACCATGTTCCGGTCCGAGATGGAATCAGGCGATCAGATTCGATTGACGACGGCCACGCTCACGCATTTGCTCTCGGCCGAGGCGGAAACAGATATGAAGTCGTACGGCAGTATCCTGGCAGTGGACTACATGGAAGCGTACTACAATGTATTTTCTTTACTTTATCTCTTTCTCTCTCACTCTCTCTTCCCCTCTCTCTTTCTTTCTTTCTTTTTTTTTTCTCTTTTCTGGGAACGATCCCCCCATCCTCTCTTTATTTTCGGCACCAGCATACCTACGCGTCGCTCTTCCCGCATAAAAGGCAAAACGGCCGACTAACCAACACAAACTATCTCGTACAGGTATCCCTGCAGAAATACATTGACGACATCAGCACCCTCGGCGTCGAATGCTCCCTGATCGAGAAACTGCGGACCGTGTTCGGACCTTCGCACATCTACAGCATGGACGACGCACAACTGCAAGATCTGGCGGCCGAAAACCCAGCCGCGAGTCAGGAACGCACCAAGCTACTGGAAAAGCTGGCTTTGCTGGGCCTGGCGCTCCGCGAGCTCAGAAGCCTGAGTAAATTCCGGGCCCAACCCAAAGGTAACGTGCTCATGGCTCCTTGTTTTGACCGCAATCTGCGACGCAGCTATCTTCTTTGCAAATCGTGCTCGGTGAGGAAAGTTCTTGGACGGGCTATGGATTTTGTACTTGGTTTGTGGACGACGCGCTGTGCTGACAACTTGGGGCGGATGGGTAGAAAACACGACGTATCGAAAGCTGACGAGTCTTTTCGTCAAGAACCGGGGGAAGTCTGAGGATTGATGAATCGTGGATGACTGTGTGGACTACGCATGGGTTTAGTGGGTTTTTTTTTTTCTCTTCTTTTTTTTCTCCTTCTTTCTCTATTTCTCCTTCTTTTTCTTCTTCTTCTTTGTTCTTTGTTCTTTTTCTTTTTTTTTTTGGCACATCCAAGGGTGAGCATTGCGCAACAAAGCAAACTGGCCTGCTTAGCTCCAATATGGACTTCCATTCTGGGAAAATTCAACAAGAGGAACAAAGCGCCGGGAATGACACCGTCATTCTTGGGACCATCGCCCGGACTCTGGATGGCCGCCACAGTTAGATGCCCAGGGATACAGAAATACATCTAGGAAGCCACGAAACAGGCGTGACGGCAGGGTCTAGGGGTCCAAGTCGGCGAGATTTGACGGCCTGGAGTGGGAAACGCGGGGATGGCTCAAGATTTGGAGGACTACGTGGATTTGAAGGACCACGTGGGTGTTAAGGAACCACGTGGATTTTAAGGAACCTAGATAATAGGTAGTTGAACTTGAAGAAGCGCATTGACACAAATCCTCACGGGAACGAATCTGATAAGCGGACGCGCGTGGTGGGAAAGAAAGCGTATTGCTAATGTGTATTGTATGCGATTCGATTTTGCGTACATGTCTAGAGGGTACACACTACATACGCGGTGTGTAGTAGGTGCGTCCTACCCGGTGGTATGTGTATACTGGAACCATGCTAGGTACCTAAGTACTACTAAGTACCTTGCCTACTACCTAGTACCTAGTAGGTACCAAGGTACTTATGCATCTTATGTGCGCGCCGAAAACCGGCCCATCAAATCACATTGGACACGACCACCAGCCCTCGACACGACCAGCTCTCGACAAAACCCACCAGCTCTCGACAAAGATACCCAGTAAGCAGCCAAATAGATACGAGATTATCACGTCCGGGCCTTTAGGCCCAGAAGCACATGCAGCCACTCCAACAGTCCCCCGTCTAACGCCCTCTGTCGTGTCAAGGCCATGGCTCATGCCAATATTCCAGGGTCCAAAATCCAGATTGTCAACTTTTGGTCGCTTTTTTCGCGCAACGGGATGGGATGGCAGGAGCGGGCGGGTCCAGGTGGATCCGGTCCCGCATTAGTGGGGCAACTGTCAACGACGGTTGACGGTCTGTCGTTGCTTCAAAGTGCTTGGGATGAGATGTTTGGGGCTTTGAAGGGGAAAAAGAAAAAGAAGGAGAAGAAGAAGAAGGAAAAAAAAAATGAGAAGAAAAGTAACAAATAGATCAGAAAAGATTGAAAATAAATGCTGACGCCCGTTCTCAGCTGCGTCTTACGTCGTGCCATGTGCATGTCTCCGTCTGAGCTGGCATGCCGTACCACCAGCATTGTGGGTGTGATCCACGAAACGAGACAAACTTTGTGCTCGATAAAGTCGGGTATAAGTTATATATAGGTTACTATAGGGCGACCACTTTATACTATACTAGAGGGCGTTTATTTAAATTTTTTACTGCCTTTACTAGTTATTAAAGCTAATAATATTATTTTTTTTATTAAGACTACTATTTCTTTCTTTATTAGCTTTATAAATAAAGCTTTATTCTAATTTATATATAAATACCTTATTATTTTAATATTTACTAATACTATACTCTAACCCTTAAAGTTTAAGTTATTTTTAGTTAACTAGACTTACTAATTTAATTTAAAGACTTTTTTATTATTTAAGTTATTACTTAAAGCTTAGTATAAGGGTTAATTTAATAATAAAAAGATTAGTATACTAAAAAAGGTTTTTAAAACCTTTCTTTTCTCTTTAAATTATAATTTTCTTTTTTATTAATAAATTATTATTATAATTAAGAATTATTATAAATAAATTAAAGGGGTTTAGTAAGCTTTCTAAGTAATAGAGTTATAATCTAGCACTATTTATAATAATAAAACTAAAAGACTTTATATAAATACTTAAATTATTAAGTTTATTAAGAGTATATATATTGTAACGGGGAGAAAAAGAACACACACCATACACCTAAAAGCGTGGGGTATGCATATAACTGAAGATATCCTCGTTATATTCTAGAATTCTTATGTGTATAGATTTGGCTTTAAAGTTATTAGAATTAAAAAGAAAGAGAAATAATTAGATATAGAGTTATTTCATTAAATAGTTAAAGCTATTAAAAGATAGAATAATAATAATTATAGAATAAAATATAAATAAATATACTATAATAGTAACTAGAATTATAGTAATTAATAGTATTATAGTAATAAATACTTTTATATATATATTTTGGAAAAAAAGAATAAAAAAATAAATACCTTTTTTTTAATTATTTAAGAACTTAGAACCTATTTATATTTTTTAATTAAATAGTTTAATTATATTATATTAAGGTCTTTACTTCTTTAGCTATTATAATACCTTTTTTTAAATAACTATAATTTATATTTCTTTTT
>AFRA01000075.1:0-62861 GCA_000223055.1 Claviceps fusiformis PRL 1980
GTGGGGCATAGCAGTAAGCTCACCTAAGAGTTAGTCACGTGCGCGCGCAATTAGAGTGGAGCAACTCTCAGGTGAACTAGTTGAACAACCCTCATGTTATCTGTAGCCTCCACCTTGCTTCACTTCAACCTTCCTGTTCTCCTCAAGCCTCATCACTCATCAGAGTCATCACACTACGCCCAGGAACATCGCTCCGAGCTCACTGGACCACTCTTCACTCCCGTTCCCCTCGATGTCGCTGTCATGACAAACTGTAGCTCGTCACACGACATCTGGCAGCATATGCCTGGGACGACTGTCTTCGGTGACCCCTTCCATCCGCTTTTGCCGCCCACAGACTCGGCATGATGGCACAGTGTTTGCCGAGCAAGAATGGAGAGGAGTGGTCCCATCATCCATGGACGCGATTGTGCTGCTATTAGCCGTCTGTTTTTGCCGTGGATCCGGAAGGCTGTCTTATCATGTCATGGGTTTTGATTTGCAAAAGTCTATGTGCGTCGAGTACAATTTATCAACTGGTCGGTGGCATGGTCGGGCAACGGACTTTCCCAGCGTTCCTACCCATGCAAATGGATGGGACTGGGTGTGCCTGCTGATGGACGATGCCTGCATGTACTTACATGCCTACCTAGTAGGTAGGCAGAAGGTATGTAAGTATGTGCGATTCATGCAACCACAGGAACACCCGGGAATCTTTCTTATATCAGCTTCGTAGCCGACCCTTCACGATGCCTTCTTGACTCTACTCTTCTCCAGACATCTCACACATGCCCGCAAGGTCGAGGCATCGGGACGAACAAATGGCGGCCTTTCCACCAGACCAGGTCTTTCTCAAGAAGGACGCCGCGCTGCCAGATCAACGGGAAGCAGTCAACTCTCGTTGCGCTCGCCGAAGCCAAAAGCATTATGATTTGCGCATCTTGAAACTTGTCTGCCTTACCATCGTGGCATTTGCGTCATCCAGTGTGCCGCATGGATCATGGCCTCTTCGCGGCTGCCATGCTCATTCCAACCCATCTTCTGGCTACGGCGAATTCCCGCACAAGGGCGATCCCTTCCGTTTCATGCCATGCACCAACATCACAAACCCTCCTCTTCTGAACGACACGAATCCTGAACATACTTGGGCAAGCCTTTTTGATCCTGACCCACGACATTGGAGTTGGGGCAATTCCACCACGGGGGGAGTGCATTTGGAAAAGGCCGTTGATCCGTACGCTGGCCGTGGCATCTATCTTTGCGGCTACCTTGACGTTCCTTTGGATTACACAAACAAGTCGGATACCCGTATAGCCCGACTCGCCGTGACCAAATATCAGGTATCTGGACTAGCATGGCAAGGCCGCAACGAAGCTCGGCAATCCAAGGACACTCATACCGAGTCACGTCCCCGTGCTGGTACCAAGAGCGAGCGCACCATTGTCGTTGAGCCTGGCGGCCCCGGTGGCAGCGGCGTATACATGGCTTGGAGCGAATCAGAAGACGTGTCGAAGCGCCTCAGTGATGGCAAGTACGATGTCCTTGGTTGGGACCCTCGTGGAGTGAATTCTTCTCAGCCAGCGATTGCCTGCTTTCCTTATGACGTCGACCGAGATCATTGGTCATTGGCCACGTATCAGTACCGCGAGGTCTCTCCGTCGCCTCGTGCACAGTTGGAATTTGTTGATGCCATGAATGATGCAATTTTTGCGGCTTGCAAAAGGATTCATGGCGACATCCCACGATTCATGAGCACCGCTTTTGTTGCTCGTGATTTGGAGGAAATTCGCAAGGCACTGGGAGAGGATGGTCTGACCGGCTATTTGGTCAGCTACGGCACTGGTATCGGGCAAACGTTTTCGAGCATGTTTCCCAACAGCGTTGGACGCATGATTCTGGACGGCACGGAATATGTGCGTGACCACCGCTTGCTTGGCGGGTTCGGTTGGGTATGTGAAAACAATGTCTATTACTGCTTTCCATTGTCAAACGTTTTTGAATGTGTTCAAGCAAGGGCTAACTTTCTTCTTCTTCTTCTTCTTCTTTCTTTCCCCGCGACAACAGACTGCCCTGGACAATGGAACCAATGCGTGGCACGACGGATTCCTCGGCGAGTGTGTCAAAGCTGGCGCCGAACACTGTGCTTTGGCAAAGCCGTACAACGGCAAGGCCGTCACACTCCCCGACCTCGTTGCACGGATGGAGAAGCTGCTCAAGTCTCTCATCACGAGACCGGTGGTTGGGTTCACAAAGTTCAGCGGTCCCAATCTCGTTACCTACTCGGCGCTGGTCGGCACGCTGTATAGTACCATGTACGGCCCCACGAGCTGGCCGACCATTGCGCGGATGCTCTCGGAGCTCGAAGCAGGCAACTCGACCCTCGCAGCACGAATACTCGACTACAGGGCCTGGGAATACGATCCCACAGGGCCGGCGTCGTGGTACACTCATCCCGGCTCAGACGAGCTCGGGACGATAGTCATCTGCACCGACCAGTACGATGCGCCGCAGCCCAAGGATGGCCTCGACTTTTATGATTCCCTCTGGGCCAACATGACGGAAAAGTCCTGGATCGCAGGCAACTCGCGCTTCCTGGACATTCTTCCCTGCCTAAATTTCAACAAGTACTGGCCCCATCCCGCAGAGGTATACCGTGGCGATCTGAACAAGACGTTGAGCAACCCCGTCCTTCTCATCGCGGAGACGTACGACCCAGCCACACCCCTGCGCAACGGACGACGCCTGCTCCATGAAATGGGCAAAAACGCCCGACTCATCGTGCACCACGGCTACGGCCACTCTTCCGTGGACACATCCAATTGCACCGATGCCATTGCCAAGGCTTACATCCTCGAGGGCAAGATCCCGACCCAGGCGGAGACGGCGTGCTATGCAAATAAGAAGCCATATTTGTACGACGTGAAGAAAGACAGTGCCGAGTCGGCAAATAGTGACCCCTTGAACGCGTGGAATGAGCACCTGCAGAAGCTAGCGATTCTGAATCCCAGGCTTCTATAGAGCGTTCTCTGCTGGTGTTGATTAGCATGTCTTGACAACCTGCGGCAAACAACCTGCGGCAAACAACCTGCGGCAAACAACCTGCGGCAAACAACCTGCGGCAAACAACCTGCGGCAAACAACCTGCGGCAAACAACCTGCGGCATGGTCACTAAGCAACAAAAAAAAAAAAAAAAAACCGATTTTACCTATCAACCGCAACATGTGAAGTTGTTTTCATTAAAGTGGGGAGAACGAACAAAAAAAAACAACCTGCCTTTCTTTCACAGAATGTATATATACTTAGATACAGTGAGTATAGGTAATTCCAAACATTTGGCCAAGGCAATTTGGTGTCAAGGTTCCATGTTTCGGGGTTACCTACGACTCACTGCATATGATTATGCTACAATAAACAGCACTGAATGCTTAAGCGCCTTTTATCCGAGCAACAGCATTCACGTGCAGCGTCGCATCAAATCAAACATGAACCGCCCCATGCTCCTTTCCTGGTTTCACCTGAAGAGTACGTGATGCAGCAACGGATTTTCATCTGAACTTTGATACATGTGTACACCAGGCCAGACGAAACTGTGCGCAGGGCTACCGGGGTGCCTGCCTTGCACCTTTTTCTTCTATAAATAGTATATCGGGCAAAGCACCTCAGCGTGCGTGGATGTTTCGTCATTTTGAGGACAAGGAGTGATTAGGCGAACGGAGCTTTACCAACGTCGTGTTTGCCTATAAAGTCGTATCTGCCTACAAAGTCGTTGCAGTTTAGCCGTTGGATGACTGAAATCGCCTTTGGGGTAAATAAGCTCATGAGGATATGCTGCCGCAGTGCGAGCATGTAGTGTGATGCTGAGCTCCTTTGCGGTATCTTACTGATGGAGTGTAGATGGTCGATACTCGTTTTGACCAAGGTTGACTAGAGTGAGTTCGCCCGTTGGCATGTGCCGCTGTCAGCATAGCGCGTGCTGCTCTAGGCATGGGGTAGTTGGTAAATGTGATGAAACCATGGAGAAGAGTGCCTCAAGGCAGGTCGCATTGGGACATAAGTGACGGTGATGAAGTTCGCCCAGGAGTGACTGTAGAAATATACCTCCTCGTACACCTCCTTAATGTTCCAGTAATATGAAGGGTGAATCGGGTCACGCATGCCGACCTGTTGAGACGAGAACCATGCATCTGCATGTGTATGTACAAACAATGAAGGCGGAGACTTGTAGATTTTCCAGTGCGGCGTTCTCTGTCTTCTGGTCTGACTCCGGAAAACGGCGGGATCGCAAGTGCCGTCATTGACGCGGGACGTTGGCATGACATGTGCCCACTGCACAAAGGCTGTTTTCTCTTTCCGTATCTCTCCGTGTTTTTATTCAGTTGATTCGTATATATATATATATATATATTCCTTTTTTTTCTTCTCCCTGCACTTTTTCTTTCTTGTGTTTTTTCTTTCCTTTCTTGGAAATACTTTCCCTCCCATCTGGATTGTGTTTTCAGTCTCCGTGTTTCGGCAGTTGGGGGGGGGGGGGGGGCACGAGCAGGTCAATCTGCGGACACGTACAACATATGCGAGGACAAAGGGCTCAATCGCACTCATTCCATGCACCGGTGCTCACACCCGGTATATTTACCCGTCGACGACGGGAGATACTGGGTGGAGTGTATTCAGCCGTTCGGGATGCCGGAGCACGAGTTGAGCAATGCACGACGAAATGGCAAGAAACACTGCAAGAATACACGGGTATGTTACGTGCAGGGTGGATCCGATGTTGAGTTGATATTGGATGGGAGGGCTCGGGGGATAGATATTTTGCAGGACCGAATCAGCCGCTCCTTTAGAGTCAAATTAGAAGATACTTTTTTTTCCCCCAGGGGGAGATGGGTGGAATTCCGCGCCGTTGGTGTCTAGCCATGCTATGTATAGACACCAACTACCCGGAAGACTACCGAGTGTGGGATCCTAGAAAACCTTATGTATGCTGTTCATTAGGACTTTTATTAGGTACGAGGTTTTATAGATGCAAGCTAAAATATCCTCTTCCAAGAATAGAAGCAAGTCTTGGTCTCGTGGGAATGCCATGTTCGATAGCTACACGCTTGCGAGCCAAATGCGCAAGGTGTCCAGTGGGAAAAACGAAAAAGAAAAGAAAAAGAAAAGAAAAAAAGAAGAGAGAGAGAGAGAAAGACAGAGAGAGCAAACAGGACGAAAGAATGACAACAATTATCATGTCCCTGAGGACGTGATGCGGCCATTTTGCCTTGAGTAACCCGAACGCTTCGCTATATGAACGCTTCGCTATATCCCGGACGTCTGGAGTTGGGTCCTTGGCGCGCCGGAAACTCGCGCCGGAAACTCATGCCGTAAACTCGACAGCGCGCGTCTCCTTGTTGACGCGCTTGATGAACGCTGCTCTGGTGGAGCGCTTGTTGATGCGGTTGGCCTTTGCGATGCCGGCGGCGCCGGCACCTCTTGTACCGGAACGCGTCGAGCTACCAGTGCCAGAACCACCACCCGTGCCAACAGAGGCAACAGAACCGGAGCCAATAGTACCGGAACCTGCGGGGCCGAAACCGACAGAATTAGAGACACCGGAACCGGAACCGGAACCGACAGTGCCGGTGCTGGGACCAAGAGAACCACTAGTATTGGCGCTAGTACCAGTCCCGGTACCAGCAGAACCACCATTTCCAACAGCACTGCCGGTAGCACTGCCGACAGAGCCACCAGCACCAATAGAATCACTAGTGTCAACAGAACCAACACCACCACTGCCAGTACCAGCACCAACAGAGCCAGTACCAGAGCCACCAGTACCAGAGCCAGAACCAACAGTACCAACAGTGTTGGCTCCACCAGTGCCAATAAAGTTGCCAGAGCCAGAACCAACAGAACCACCAGTGTTGGCTCCACCAGTACCAGTTGAGCCCCCATTGCCAACAGCATTGCCGGTAGCACTGCCAACAGAGCCACCAGTAGCAAGATTACCAGTTCCGGCGTTACCCGTGCCAGGAGAACCACCCGTATTGAGAGAACCACCAGCACCGGCATTACCAGTGCCAGCGTTGCCAATGCCAGCATTACCAACACCAACGTTACCAGTCCCGATATTGCCAGTCCCAGCATTACCAGTCCCAGCATTACCAGTCCCAGCATTACCAGTCCCAGCATTACCAGTCCCAGCACCAACACCAGCATTGCCAGTCCCAGCACCAGCACCAGCACCAACACTAGCAGCTTGTACCATCTGAACAGGAACAACACCACCAAACGGACCGGCCCGGGCTGGGTTCTGGCAGCGGACCATGCAGACGCCGGCCTGGCCAGCGACGTTACCGGTGCATTGTTGGTTCGCTGGGATGGCAACCTTGAGGGGAATGTCGGATTTGCTGCCTCCGTTGTTGCGGCCGCGCTGGTTGCCAGGAACGTTCTGCGTGACCTGAATGTTCTGCCAGCTCTGGGCCGTGCCGTCCCCGTTGATCATGCACGTGTAGGGACCGGCCCCGTCGGCGTTGACCTGGTGCAGCGTCATGGTGAGCTCCCCGCCCGGAGTGACCTGGGGGAGAGAATCGCCCGTCTCGGCCATGATCTTGCTGGTGCCAGACTCGATGTTGTTGGCGCCGGCACCGACAGTCTCACCCACGCTTTGGGCAGACTGGCCGCGGAATCGAGTGGCATCCTGCTGAAATGGGTTGCGGCGCGTTCCGTCGCGGGGCGTAGACGGGTTGACTCCAAGAGCCATGCCGGAGCCGCCGGCATTGCCAACGGCGTTTGTAATGACGGAGTGGCTCGAGACAAGCTGGGCAGCCAAGAAGGCGGAAGTAGCCAAGACGGTCTTGAGAGACATGTTGAAGATGGGGTTATTATGATTATGATGTACGACCACGGCGAAGGAAAGGTAGAAGGAGCTGTACGAACGAGCCTGGCCAGCAGGACCGACTGGAGTGTAAAGAAAGAAAAAGGGGGTAAACAGACAGCTGCGAGGAGGACGGTGATGATGAGATTAATAGCGGTCGATGCGGCGGGAATGAAGGGAAAGAAACGATGATGCCGAGTCCCATCACGATATCTTTATACTTGGAGACACGATACTCTTCAGCTCACCTCTTGCTGGCACGAAAGGAGAATGAAACCCAGCTGGTTTCTCGTTCCATTTTCGAGTGTGTAATTTTTCTTTTTCTTTTACTTTTTCTTTTTCTTTTTTTTCGCATCCTGTCCGTCCTATGCCCATAGGCCACGGGTTTTCCACGAAACGCTTCCAAACATCAGCTTCACCCTGTTGTCCGATGAAAAACTGGCCGAGTAAGAGAAGCGTCATGCTCGCCCCTTGCACCATCGGCCAACCGAGGCAGCCAACCCCGTGTTTGTCCAGTGATCTGGCGAGGAAGATGGAACTCCTCCATGAGGGCAAGAGCGTGGAAATGGTTCTTCCCCGAGGCAAATTGTTGAGACGCGTAGCAATGTTTCCATCTTCTCGCAACGTCTCTGCTCACAGAGACAGATATGAAGCGTTCGTCTTCCAGGGCCAGAATCGGCCCCGAATGACCGTGAGATCGGTCCAAACACGAAAGAACCCCTCGTGGGCTAGTTTGCGGTGACAGAAGGCGTTTCACAGAGCAGCAGAGCATACCGCAACAGTGTTCCAGGTCTCCGGTCAGAGAGGGCTGCAAGTGATGCTTGAACCAAACAACGGGGTCTGTGGCTCCTGAGACGTGAAGCGGCTCCGGTCGCAGGCCGCGTCTTGAATACTCTTTCTCTCTCTCTCTCTCTCTCTCTCTCTCTCTCTCTCTCTTCCTTTCAAGCGCGCAGCTATGCAAGCTAGCTCTGTCCGGAGTCTGCACGCTCGGGCGGTTCCGGTCCCTGACTCCCTTGCGTGCCAAACATATGGCAACGGCGCGCAGTACTGCATCTGGGATCCACGGCTGCGTGATGACGATGCGAGACCCACGATGGAGAAGCAGGTCTGGACTCTGGAGTCCTGACTCTGGCTCGACGCTTGGGGTTTCGAAATTTGCTGCAGTCGCCTCGAGACTGCTCTTGCCATGAGAAGCGGCCAATCGTCGGAAACAACCAATCGTCGTCACTCATGGCATCCAAGGCCCGTGCACCCGTGTCGGAATCGACACGGCCTCGTCTCCGTCACCTCGTGTCTGTCCAACGGCACCTTCCGTGCTTGACGCGAAAACCCAACCACCGCATTGAATGTGCTTCGAACACTCCACGTCTCACTTATCTAACATGCAATACTGAAATTCACACTGCCCTCCATGCTTGCGTCCCGAAAATCCATGCCGCGATAAGAAATTGCAGAGTCCTTACGTTACCTTTGTCGTTGAACAAAAAAAAAAAAAAAAAAAAAAAAAAAAAAAAAAACACATCGCCACACAACTTGGGAGAATGACGTCCGAGTTGCTGAAAACTCATAATTTCATACTTGGTGTTATTTTTTTTTTTTGCCTCCCCTCCATTATTCGTCCATTCATTCCATTCATCAGGTGCGATTCGCGCCTGTCCGCACAACTTACAAGGCACGGGATTAAATGTCCCTTGACCCGTGACCTGCATTGGTCGTCCGGTATCGGGTCACCACCACCATGGGGAACATGAATGATATCGCCGTGACCTGGCCGACCTCGTGCATCATCATGGGCTGTCCTCGCAGGTCATGTCTGTTTGTCAGTGGAATACAGTGACGGCTTCGACAAGAAAAAAAAATAGCACGCGTCCCTTCGCGTCAGACGAAACTCGTCTGGGGTACTGGTCGTCATGTATTAGCAGTCCCGTGTTGTTCAATCGCTCGGCGGATGCATAAAGACTAGAGGCCTTGTGGCATGAAAGCAAAACGTTCATAAATCGCGCCGGGCTGTTCTGAGCATGTGTGAACCGAAAAAAGGGTTGGTATGGTACACAAAACTATGTACAGCTCCAAGCAAAATATATACATATAAATAGATGTTAAAAGACAGCAAGGTCCTGCCACCGCCCCATATCCAAGTCAATCCTCCTGCGCGGCTGTTCGGCGACGCTTCTTTGTCGTGGAGACCCGCACTGATTTTGAAATCTTACAGGACACTTCGTCCCGACTCCGCCGGACTCGTCGCGAAAAAGTCCCAAGTCCTCGGCTCTCTCGAGGCGATCTGGGCGACGAAGAGCGGCGTACTGGCGACGCTGGTTTTTTGGACCTGAAATACAGAAACTCAATATGCGATGCACTAAGCGCTTCTGATTGAGGTGTGGGGGTATCAGATTCAGGGGTATCTTGCAAACAGGAATCAGGGACAAATTCAACGCTGTCTAATTCATCATCGGGGTATTGTGTAACTGGAATATCTTCTTCCTCTTCCTCTTCGTCCAAGTCTTCAACGAGACCAACCATGTCACTCACGTCGTGCTGAGGAAGCTCGTGTTGGTTACTTGCCTCGACCAACGAACGACTTGAGTGATGTGTTGAAACGGCATCGCAGCCAGGTGTAATGGCGACATCGCAGTCATCAAAGTGGAATTTTTCGCAGCTTGTTTCGACATAACTGCGGTGAATGAGATCGGGAACGATAAGCCCGCCCTCGGAGCAACCGGAGAACGACATGGAGCGTGAGGGATGGTTGGTGGAGAAGTCGTTGGAATCTGCATCCGAAAGTGGTGATGATGCAGATGTATCTGAAGGTGCCGCCTCGAAAGGTGGACATGATAAGGGCTCGCAAGAATGATGTCCACATCCACCTTCATCCTTGATTACTTCTGGTTCGCAGGTAATGATAGGACCGTGAGCAAAGCAATCATCGTCTGCGAATAGGAGGGGACCCTCGTCGTCGCAACTGGTGGTGGTGCTAAGGGTGTCGTTTTCGGAAAAGGAGGAGCAGGGTGAGCAGGGTGAGGTAGTGGTACTGACGGATTGCGTGTCGTGCGTGTCGCGCGTGTCGTGCATGTTAAGCGTGTCATGACGGTCATGACGGTCATGAGAATCATCAGGGACGTAGCTTGCAAAAAAACGGATGAGAGAGTCATAAGACTTGGTTTGGAAGAGCCGGACGGCAGCAATCCACTGCTCGGCGGCCATGAGCTTCGGGTTGGCAATGATCTCAACAGCAAGCGTGTTCAGAGACTCATGCAACTCACGAAGACGCATTTGCCGCCGATCAGCCATCAGGCGATGGAACTCATCGACAGTATCGGCGTCGTATGAGATTTCGTAGACGTCGTGGTGAAAGGCTTCGGGGTCTTGGAGGGTGTATGAGAAGGTGTTGTACTGGTCGTGGAGCGTCGTGAAGAGGTCATCTCGCTTCAAGCCAAACTTCCAGGCCGGCCAGGCACGAGCTGGATCTTCCATAGGGGGCAAATGCAGGAGTGAGTCCGATCGGGGTTGACCAAGAGGAGCAATAGGACAAAAGTGAGTTCCGTCAAAAACAGAATTCGAATTCAACGTATAATATGCAGCCGGCACATTGGGCACGTCTAGATCTTGGGGCAAAGCCCGGAATCCATGGCGACAGAGTTGTTGTGGCTTTATAGGTGGTGGTGAATGACGCTGGTTTTCCTGTTCGTGCCTCTTTGTTTCCTGTTTGTGCTTGTTTGTGCTTGTTCGTTCTGTTACTTCCTGTTCATGCTTTGTCGTGCTTTTTCGTGCTTTTTCGTGCTTGTTTGTGGCTGTTCGTGCCTGGAGAGATGAATCAATCGTTGGTGCTCGAAGATATTGGTCACTCTGATGACTTGTTCGTGGCGGAAGACAGAGGTCAGTATGGCCGTGGTGACGAAAACAGTCGAGCAACTCGACCGGGGGATCGCGTCCTAGCAACATGTGTAGGGCCGTGTTCAGGAATGCGACACAATGTGCAGTGCGGCCTGAGGCCAACACCGCCAGAGGTGTCTCATTGGACGCCATGTCTCGGACGGTGCAGGCGACTGTCTCTTGGCAGAACCAATCACATTTATGCTGCATGGCTGACGTGCCAATCACCACGTATCAGTGGAGTCTTGGGCGCTGTGCAGGGCCTTTGGGGACGCACAACGTGAGGAGCTGGTCGGCCAATGCAAGTCAATGAAGTGATAGCGGCTCAACCTGGCTGAACAGAACAAAGGAGCATTCTCACTGGGCGCCACCATTTTTGAACAGACGTTGACTGGACGGAACACGAGAACGGGCCGTGTGACTACAGTCGCCACTAGACCCAGTTCTTTTTTTTTTTTTTTTTATCTCGAAAGGGTTCGAATCAACTGCCTTTTTTTTTTTTCCCTCTCATGATTGCCCTCGACAACGCCAAAGCGCAGAAGAACTCCAAGAAGAAATCATCATGGAGCAGACAGGCAGCACATGCATCCGCGAGCCCCCATGATGACCACATGCAGAGGTCTCGCCGTCATGTCCCAGCACGGGTGTGCTGACTCGCGCCCTTCCTTCAGGTCGCCTGCTGCCTTGAGCCATTAATGACTCTGCCTCCTGAGGCTGGGTCGGGGCTGTGGCTGACTGAGGCTGACGGGAGACGGGAGACGGGAGACGGGTATTGATGAATCTGGTGAGCCGATGAGAGCAGGGCACGTCTGGTGCTCACATCATGTCCCTTGAGTGTTTTGCCGTCAGCAGACCTCTCGGACGACGGTTTCCTCAGCTGCGCATCTCACGCTGAATGGCCTTCTGATGGCCAACAGACAGAGACCTTGGTGAGAGTCGTGGCGGCGGTGGCTGCATTTATGCTACTTAGGGTGCAGCAGTAGCAAGCCGATTTGTTCTGATGATTGCAAGTGGTTTTGTGCTGGACTTTGCGTTTTCCCATCTTCAATATCGAGCGGTTTTTTTTTTGCCAGCTTTGAGAGCCCACAAATCATACCGCCAACTGCCCACCGCATCTGCCATCTGCCAACTGCCAACTGTCAGGCCAACCGCCAAGCTGAGGCGGGGTGCCGGCATCGGTCCCCGACAATCAACCAACTTTTGCACAAACGCACCAGACAGCTCGCCTCTCCAAACCCTTCTCTGTCGAGTCCTGTCAAATTGCATCCAGCTCGAAACTGGAGGCCGCCAACTTGTGAGCCCCCGCGCTGGCGCCACCAGACTTGGATGCCAGGCGGATGCCAGCAAAGTCCTCAAGCTAACATTAAGGCTGCTCCCGAGTCCCGGGTGCCGACTCCCGCTCCCAACGAACCCCCCGCCTTGGCTGCTCCCGCCCCGCCAAGCTGACCAGAACAACCGTCCAGCCAGCCACCACATGCAGTCACCGGTCACCAGTAAGCACCAGATAACCTCGAAACACCGCCAAGAGTCATAGACGGCTCTCTCGTCGTTTTCGCATCGCCAACATCCAACGGCTCGCTTTGCTGCCCTTCACTTCTCGTCTCCTTTTTTCAACGCCACATGGGCACGTCCACCACAGCATCGTCACCAACCTCGCCTCATGGCCGCCGCGCATGGGCCTGAGGCCGCCTCGGAGGAGCGGACAGAGCCCTTCTCTCAGTCCGAGATAGATGCTCGCTACAAGGGCGTTCGGGTCGACGAGCCTGGTGCCATCCTCACCGACGAGCATGTCCCGCTCGACATCTTGCGCCTCGAAGACCACCACCACAGACAAGGCATCCGTATTCTTGTACGGCCCCTGGCCACCTTGAATAACACCCGCTCTGTCAGTCCCGGGAGCGATAGCTGCCAGTGGCTCGCTCTCCGTGCCGAAGTCGCAGAAGTCGCTTCGCCGGAGCAGCCCGAGCACAAGGTGCTGGCTGTGGCTCAGACGCCCAAGGATATCAAGTTCTCGGTTCGCATACCAGGAGAATACCAAGATGACTGCCCTCGTCCGCCCTTGTGGTGCGAACTGTACTATGATCCCGCCAGCGATCAGGTCATTTTTCTCAACAAGTCAGACGTACCCATCTCACTCCGCAAGGTGTCGCTTCCTCCGTCTGGCAGCCCGCCTTCGGCCGCCGAGCACCACCACATCATCAACCCGGGCCATATCAGGGCATTGCGCCCCGGCACATGGCGCATCAAGGTTCGCGACCTCGCCGTCTTGGATTTCCGGATCCTGGAAAAGCGACCTGTGGTGTTGTATCAGGCGCGACCCGCCCGTGCCCTTCACCAGTCATCATCATCGTCACCATCGTCAACACCATCACCACCATCCGCCTCCTCCTTGACATGGTCCAACAACAACGTTTCGGGTATGAAGCGACCTCGGAGTCCCGATGTAGAGGAAACGAGGCCCAGCAAACGCCGCAGTGTAAACGCCTCGGCCCAAGCAGACGACAGCGTCATCATGTTTCTACGCGCGGCCGCAGAACCGTTGGTGTTCCCTCTGCCGAATGGACGAGAGAACAGCAAGCAGCTCAGCCTCTCGACCGGTCATGCGCTGCTGGACGCCGAACCGGGCGAGACGGTTGCCGTTCCTGGTGTATGCGAGGTCGATGAGTACCATTTGACCAAGCGGGACCCAATAGCATCCACAGCCTTGTCGGCAGTCTACACGGCCTGTCATTCGCGTATTTCTGATGACATTGTTACGGTCAAGGTCCTCAAAACGCGCGTGGCGAATGTTGGCGATGTGCCGCATGTGCATGAACGGAACGTCATACGTCAGGCCGACATGTGGCTCCGCGAGTGTCGGAGCCAAGAAGACTTGCAGCACGAGTCCATCGTGCGCTACTACGGAGGAGATGCCAGATTTCTGTCCTTGTACATGGAACATGTCGATGCACAAGATTTGGCCAATCCGAACCGGTGGCGAAGCAGACAGAACGAATGCTTCAGGGGAACCCGAGACGATGCTCTCCGCATCTTGCGTGACATTGCCGGCGCCCTGGCTTATATCCATGGGCGAAGACTGGTCCACAACGACATCAAGCCGACCAATATCCTGTACTCGCCCGAACGCGGCGCCGTTCTCTGCGACTTTGGACTGTCCACCCCGGCCAGCAGGTCACCCTCCAGCGGAGGAACTCCGTACTACGTCCCGCCCGAGTTCATAGGGACGAAGCTGCGCGGTCCGCCGTCGGACGTGTGGGCCCTGGGAGTCACGATGCTCTATGTTCTCCGCAAGATGACCTTCCCGGAGAGTCGAGCCAACAAGAGACACCATAGGCCGCTGTACTGGATGATTGGCGGCGTGAACAATCCCAATGTGCCAGCGCAGAAGCAGTACGGGAACGGACACCCGGCCGCGAGTCAGATGCGGGCTTGGCTGAAGGAGGTGTTTGAGGCCCGGGAGAAGCTCAACAGCAAGGATCGTCTGGAGCGTCTGGTCAAGGACATGTTGACACCGAACCCGAATCATCGTATCACCATGACGAAGCTTTTGCAGGAGCTATTATCCACTCCAGCCCTGGCCGTGGGGGACTAATTCATGCCCCCCCATCACCCATTTCTCCTATCTCTCCCAATTTCTTTTTCAAAAAATAAATTCTCTCTCCTTTTTTTTTTTTTTTTTTTTTTTTGGTAATAACTCTTAGCATGTGCGGGTTCTAGATGATGTGCGCCTACCTCCGCCCATTTGTTCTTGTTTGGTGTCTTGTGTCTTTGCTTTGTGGATATGAGTGTCGTGGAGACGTTTCTTTGACTCTGCTCTTTTTCTTAGCCCTGTTTTCTTTTTTTCTTAGCGAAACTGTCATGTTAGCGGCGGGCTTATGATGGGCTGTCTACGACTTTTACGACTTGGTAAGTGTCCCATGCGGGACTGCATCCTCCAAACAACGGCGGCACGGCGGTGAGTTGCCGCGTACAACAAGAGTTCTAGCTGACACGCAACGACCCAGACGATGCCATTTAGAAAGAGTGCTCGAGTTTCTATACCCCCTTTGCGCCTTTCCATGGATTGTCGACGGTACTGGTCGCGTCTTGTGTTGTGTTCTTGTTTATTTTTTTTATTTTTTTTGTTTTGGTCCATTTTTTCTATTTTCCCATCGTTCCTTTTTCCTCCTACTTTTGGTTATCCTTTTCTTATACATACGTGTACATAAATATGTATATATAGAACTTGACGATACATTTCCGAATGCATGTACGGCCTGTTTTAGCGCAGCATGTTACCTCATGCCTCATAGAATATCAAGACGCCTCCTGTCATCATTTCGTTTTCGTCTTCGTCTTCGTCTTCGTTTCCACCCTCCTATCAATTCCTGGCCCAGACATGAAAATGGCAACGCCTTTTCCGTCGGCCCGTTCATGCTCATGCTTGTCCTCACACCCCCATCGCAAACGCAGTCGCCAACCCAACAACCGTCGCCAAGCCCGCCAGATGCGCACCCGCAGCGCCCGCACCGTTCACCTTATTCTCCCCTCCCACGGGCGCCTTCACCGTCTGCACCAGCATGCCCGGCGAGCTCGTACAGTTTCCGTGCGAAGCCGCCGCGTCGAGATCCCTCCGCAGCCGTATATCCGCGCAGTTGTACAGCGCCGAGCCGCTCTCCCCCACGGTGACGACCTGCAGGGAGGCGAGCGCGCCGTCCTGGACGGGCAGGATGGCGGGCAGGGCGAGCTTGTCCACGCAGAGGGTTCCCTTGCCGGTGACGTTCCAGAGCTCGGGGGTCAGGGTGACGTTGAAGTCGGTCGTGTTGGGGCCGAGGCCGAGGTTGACGAAGACGTAGGTCCATGGGTGATGGAGGCTGAGCTGGAGGGAGCCGCCGGTGAGGGGCCAGTCGGTTACGTTGCCTGTCTTGTAGGGGACGCCGGCGCCTACGGAGGGTGAGTATTCATGTCAACTGGTTGGTTGTCATGTCTGGTGCCTTGTGTGTTTTTTTTTTTTTCTTTCTTTTCTCTCTCTGTCTCTGTCTCTCTCTCTCTTCTTTTTCTTTTTTTTTCTCTTCTGTCTATTTGTTCTACTTCCACCTCTTCCTCTATCCAAATCCTTTCACATCATACAGAGGTAACAAAGATGGGGAATTCCTACATGGATGCGTCCATTGACTGTACTTCTCCATGCCCGCCTCGGACAGCGTGTCGAACCGCTCAGGCGGGAACGTGAGCGCAAAATGGGCCAAGGCACCGGGGCGAAGCCAGCGCGAGCAGCACGTTGAACAGCATTTGTGTGTGTGTGTGTGTGTGTGTGTGTGTGATTATTCCGCCAGTGTAGATGCTAGACGCGAGTGATGGTGAGAACGGTGATGGGAACGCCCCTTCAAGGCAGGAAATACAGAAAAGATGTAAGAACCACAAATGAAAAAGAAAAAGAAAAAAAAATACAAAAAAAGGTAGAAGTGGACTTTACGGCCGGGGTGTTCCCCCCCATCTTATACATGTTTTCCGTGGCTGGCACCAGCTCTGCTGGACTGTACTATAGTCATCAAATAATGTTTCCCGCCGTCGTACATGTGCTAGCGGCTGGGGGTCTTTTCACCGCTTTGCGGCTTTGCGGGATTCAGATGAGCGTGCAGGGACCCGACGTGAGCATGTCTCTGTGTCAATTGTCAATAGCCAGCTTAAACATTGGACGTTGGATTTATTCCTCTCTCGTGGGGTTGGGGGGGGGGGGGGTGAATTCAAGCTACACCGCCCTCCCCACAGCAGACCAGATCAGACGTTGCTGGTACCTGAGCATGCAGCAGCAGTAAATGGACCTAGCACGTGGGGGGTTTTTTTTCTCTGCTTCTTCTTCTTCTTTTTCTCTTCTTCGTTTTTTTTTTTTTTAAAAAAAAGAGGTAGATAAGTAATCATGTTCATGTACATGTACATGTACCTTGGCAAAGAGAGGCGGGTCCCCTCATTCTAGGCTCTGTGGCTGGTGGCTGTGGCTGGTGGCTGCCATGTGTTTTAACATTAGAGCTATGATCCGGGGACCGGCACCCACGATTCGTGCATGTGTGTGTGGGTGGACAATGCATGTTTAGACTCCTGCATTCCTGATTCCATTTCAGAAGAAACAAACAAAGAAATCAAAAGGAAGAAGCAGAGTAGACTAGAAAACTCATTGCACTTTGTATTTCGCAAAGTAGACCTCCTGGCTCCTGGGTGCAAGTGGAATAACAGCCACCCCCCTCCGTGGGGCCGTGCCACTCCATGCGAGCCAATCAGACATTTCTGGTGCGGGATATCGGAACCCACCCCTGGGACAAAAAAAAAAAAAAAAAAAAAAAAAAAAAAAAGGGTACCCGCCCAAAACTTGCTCAAAAAGACTCAAAACTCAGATGAAGCCAACCCAGCCTTTTGTGCTGTCGTCTTCCATAAACCCCAGCTCCAGCCCACTCATCACTCTCATGCCGATAAGGCTGCACCCTTTCCAACTCGCCCATTTATTTCATCGCCTATTGGAAGCCACTGCGCTTTTCCCGACGAGGACGAGTTGTTGAACAAGTGTGGATAGGTACAGGAATCCAGCACGAGCATCGTTGATCAGCACAGCACACAACAACGCGCGGTCCTCACGCTATTGGCTCGACTTCCTACTCCAGCCTCTTATTCTTCATACCTTTTTTTTTTTCTTTCTCTTTGCATGCAGCACTGTACGGCATGTCCATGTTTTTGAGTCCAGGGCTGTTTCACAATCATGGCTTTTTCCCCGAGATCCCACTCTTTTCTACCCGTTCATTTTCTCTTTCATCTCTCAATCTACAGGGCATCTCCCCACGTTGCGCCGCTGCCTTTGGGCACCAACCAGACCACGCCTCATCACCGAAAAAGTACCTCGCAGCGGACTTCATCACCACTTGCCAATCAAGCACAGAGTGACTGAGAGACTGAAGGGCGGAGAGAATGCGTGCCATTGCAAATCAACTCACCTTCCGTCTTTGCACTTCACTCCCGTGTCGCCTGGTCAAGCGTCCCTGCCAGTCGACAACTCGTGGTGCCCACCCCGTCCACATTCATTTCCAAGGGTCCATGCCGTCCATGCCGTCCATGCCGGCCGGATGCCGCCGTGTCAGATAAATTCTCCGATTGGCCCGGCGAATCGCCCATGAGATGTCATGAGATGTGGTGGGTCTGGTCGGAGACGCATCGACACATGCGACGCTTTACACTTGCTTCCCAGCCATGGAGGGCGTAGCAATAGCCTTGTATGAAAATGACTTCACCACGTCTTTGTCACTTCTCGCGTGAGATCCAAGCATGTCTTGCCTGGTACCTAATTGCCTCATATGCCCTAGATGCCGAAACGGCTACATGTCTGTACTTGTCTAGTATCCCCTTGACTCTTATTCGACAAGCTGCGAGGGAAAAAAGGAAGAAAGAAAAGAAAGAAAGGAAAAAAACAAAGAAAAAAAAGAGAGAGAAAAAAAAAAGGAAGAAAAGAATATAAAAGTGAAACGGAAAAGTAAACAGCTATGGCATGCGGCCTTCTCGGCATCAAGTGAAAGTAAGTAGGTAGCCAACTCCCACTTCTGCAACCACGCTTATTTATATTCCGCACAACATTCGATTTTTCTCCATCCCGATTAACATGGGCATACTATACATTCGCGCCACAACCACAACTCTATCCCAGAGACGCACAGAATGCCCCCCCCCCCCCCTTCACCTCCTACATCTTAGCCCCCTCCCCCCTCTTCCAACCCTTCTCCTCCGCCAAAACCTCCTCCCTCATCCGAACCTCCACGTCCGAAGGGCCCTCCCTCCCAAATTTGACCAGCACCACGCGTTCCCAGTCGCCGCCTCGAACACCAGCGCCTGCCTCCACCTCCACCTCCACCTCCACCTCCGGACCCGGCTTATCCAGCGCCATCACGACCCGTTTATCCTTCTCTCTCACCAGAATCACACGCGGACTCATCACCTTTTCTGCCCACGGAACCCCCGCCGTGGCATGCCTCTTGCCCTTGTCCGTCTCCGCCGTGACGCTCCTCCGCAGAAACGACACCAGCTTCTTCCGCTGGCCCGTGTAGTGCACCGGCCCGGCTTCCAGGTCCGTCGTGGGGCCCGTGACAAACCGAGCAAGCAGCGTCAGGAGGTACACCTGTGGCGGGAACAAGATGATGCTGTTGCTGGCGGCCCTGTCGAGGAAGGACTGCGGGGGTGCAAACTGCGCTGCCGTGTGTTCGACGCCCCCGTCCGGTGTGGGTATGAGCATCTCCGAGGGGACGGATATTGTGGAAATGGGCAGCATGTACATGTACATTTGGGTGGTGAAGCGTTTGGGGATAGTGGTGGGTGTGATCCAGCGGGTAAATGGGATGAGGTTTGCTATTTTTTTTATTTTATTTTTTTTCAAAAAAAAAAAAAAGGAAAAAAAAAAAGGAAAAAACAAAATTGTTGTTGAGAGACCAGAGGTTAGCATTCTAATTGTCCAGCTATTTTTCATCCGTCAAAAGAAAAAACAGGCCCTCGTTCTAAATGCTTTCGTCTTTCTTCCACCATATACAGCCAAAAAAAAAAAAAAAAAAAAAAAAAAAAAAAAAAAAAAAGGAACACATACCCGTATCGGCAACAGCCCCAATGGATGCCAAAAAATCGCCAAACCTAACGTGATTATTGTGAATCTTCGCCCTCGCCTCATCTCTCTGTTCGGTTGACAGATTCACCAGCGCCCCATCCTTGGTGGCCAACAGGATTCCCGTCTCCTCAAAGGTCTCTCGGATGGCGCCCAGGCGATACGCCGGACCATCTCGATGTCTTCCCGGGCTCCCTGGTGCAGGAATCTGGCCGTCATGGAACGCGTCGAGATTGCCTCCCGGGAAGACATAGGCCGAGGCAAACGAGGTGGACGTCTTGACTCGGTGCAGTAGCAGAACCTCGTTGGTGGCGGAGAGCAGGAGGACGGATGAGCTGGGACGCGCCTCTTGCACTTCTCGTTTGGAGCTGGTGTCTCGTTGGCATGACGCCATTGCTGCCCGAGGGGGTTTCGGTCTTGCTCTTGGTCCCACGTATGGTGAACTGCTGTGGTAGTTGAGAGTCAGACGGCGGACGAGCACGACTGGGACGATTCTCCGGCTGATGGCCGCGGGACCCAAGACACCTCTGTGACAGGCAGATTGCCTGCGAATGAGATGGAGTAGCCAGGTCATGGAGTCCTTGACGGGGGGGCTCCAGGCTCTAGTGCCTTCGTTCAAACTTCAAGAGACGTAGCAACGCGACTAGAATGCCCACGGCCATGGTGGCGGGACCGGCTGAAACAAACCGAGGTCCGCGCAGAGAAAACCGAGAAAACCCCCGGGGAGCGAGGTTCCCGCCAGCGGAGATAGCCCGGGTATACCAAAGACGATCCACCACACAACGGACGGAGACAACACGGCAACATGGATGACTGTCGGGTGACAGGGGTGGCATGGCATGCATCGTGCCAAGATTCAGCATCAAGGAGAACAGCAGCTATGCGCTTATGACCGTCTAAATCTATATCCAAAAACAATGTCGTCTCGTCGTTACGGCAGAGTCCGTGCCTCCTCCATCAGTATCGCTTTCTCTCTTTGCCCCTCAGGTTGACCTTCCACAAACAACAAATGCTCCTTGATTCACACCATTTCTTCAGCTCGGCCGGATCGATCTCCTCGTCGCAGCCAACCCGAGTAAGTTGCCCGCTGTTCAACCAAGCCGTGAGATCCTCCAACACAATCGGATCATACAAAAGTATCTTCTCATGCCATGACGGCTCACTGGGGACGGTCGTTCGCGGCGCCGTTGTGATGGCCTGTGCAACGTACTCAAACAGGCTGCTCTTTGAATACGTGGATGTCATGTCCAGAGAAAGCTTGGTGTCCTCGTCAAGTGACATTGTCAAGTCAATGCTTTGTTGACGCGACGAGGCCGTTGAACAAGATGGGGACGGAGATGCGTTGAGTATATCAGTCAGGTCAGAATCAGAGTCGGCAATCTCAACCGCCTTTGCGTGCACCTTTGCTTTTTTGGGCGTTGCTTTTTTGGGCGTTGCTTTTTTGGGCGTTGCCTTCTTGGGTGTTCGCGCCTTTACTTTTTCGGGCGTTGCCTTCTTGGGTGTTCGCGCCTTTACTTTTTTGGGCGTTGCTTTCCGCTTACTCGTGGTTTTCTTTTTGGTCACTTTTGCTACGCTTGGACTTGTTTCTGCATCCTTTCTGGGTCGTCCGCGAGGTCGTTTTGGAGTTTCCGGCACTTGCGCCGAGGGTGGGGGATCTTGGGGCTGGGAACCTTGTACTGAGCCAGAATCCTTTCGTGGCCGTCCTCGAGGTCGCTTTGCGGGTGACGAGGCTGTCAGCTTGGACGATGTTGCGGCGGTAGACTGCATTCTGACGTGATGTCCGCTGTGGTCCATTTTTTGCTGCCAGCACTGCTCTAAAAGCGCAAGCATCGCCGACCGCCGTTTGATAGGCTTGAATCCGTATCGAGATACCTCTCTGGACAGTTGTGCATCGGTATAGTCTTCAAAGGCTGGTCGCGTGACATGAGTTGCGACTGGTGCCGATACTGACATGTCCGAGATACTCATGTTGAGCTGAGGCGGAGACAGAACCGTCTCCAAGTTTTGATTGCCCACAAGAGGAGCCGATGGATGAGGCTCAACCTGGCATCCGGGCAGAGGAGGAGAGGTTGGGAAGCGATCTATATCTAGCATCTCGGGCGCGGGGAGGAGTGCGCTTGAACTGGCTGGCAGTATATCCGAAAGATTCAGAAACCCATCGTCGTCCCTTGCAACAACACCCGTGGTTTGTCTGGCGGCTCTGGGAAGCCGCGGGCTCAGATCCATATCGGCTTTGCAATATCCAAATGGATCTTCTCTGGGCGTTGATGGTGCGCACGCATTACTCTCTGTCAGGTTGATGACTTCCACATCAAACAAGTCGCCGTCCGCATCTCTGGCCGCAGCATCCCATAGTTTTGGCCGGCATTCTAGTGGCTCAATGGAGTCACTATTCAGCGGAGTGGTATACTGAACTTCGTCTAGTTGATTCGACGACTTCATGGCTCTCTGCAGGTCCCTAAGGAATGTTGGCGACTGCTCTCTCGCCAGCTGACTCGAGGTGCCAAAGACGAAATCCTGCTGAGCAACTTGCTTTAAGGCAGTTTCGGGAGAGAACAGTATGGGTTTCGGAGGTATAATCTTCTTCTTGCTCTTCGATTTTGTTGGTCGTTTTCGCGGCTTCTCTTTTCCTTTATTTTGCACTGCTTCTTGCTGCGCAGCTGGTAATGGAGCGTGATTCGTTTCCCGGGCACCAGCATCCTCACAATCAACCTGGTTTGCTTGTTTATATGCAGCAGTGGCGAGAGCCGTTATCGTTCTCGGCTTTTTTCGAGGCGCCTTCTTCTTCGCAACTGTACTTGCTATAGGAATTAGAGGTGCTAGGGTAGTCTGGACAGGCTGAGCACCAGCCAACCTTCTTATGTTGGATGCGGAGCCATCACCCCGATGTGATGCGCTTTCATCAATGACACTATCACTACACTTGTAAGCAGTGAGAAGCGCCTCAAAGGATGTCGTCTTCCTGTCGTCGTCCAACTCGATGGGATCCGTGGCTGCAGCTGAAGATTGGGGGGGATCGTTACATGCTGCGGTCTGTTTCGGAGGTGTCCAGTCTTTCCTGCGCACCATGGCAGGCTCTAATTGGAGCGAGTCTTTCGAGTTCCAAGGTCTGGCCCTGGACTGTCCCGACAGTAGCGAATCTTGTATTGGAGAACACGCGTGATTTGTGTCGTCAGCGAGAGTTGTATCCGCGGCGGAAGATACTGAGTTCACACAAACAGAATCTGCCTTGTCTGATTTTCTGGCCGCATCCTTTTCCGAAGTCTGAGATTTGAACTTTTTCCATGCTTGTTGGGTCGTTTTCATCGCCTCCTCTGTTCGTGTCTCTTGTTGACCAAGTTGGCACATGGCCTCTGGTTTTTCGTTTGAACGACGTCGTCTACGGGTCGGGGTCTTGCTAGTCGAAGCAGGTTGGATGGAACCCAATTCTGGGTCATTGTCCCCGGCCACGATGAATGGATTCGAATCATCTGAGGAATTGATTTGATTGACCGCGGCTGCTTGTGCCGATCTCCAACGGTCGCGCACGCTCGAAAACGCGAAAGTCGAAGTGTCGGGTATTGCCGTTGTCTTGCCACCGCTTTCTATCGCTGATCGACTCGCTTTCTGAGGCAGCAAGTCTCGTATGGATGGCAAGTCTGGAGAAGACGAGGGAACGATGCACTGTGTCGACCTACGCAATGGCGATGACAGGAATACGTCGGGAGACGCCATCGTTCCATAGAGTCGGATTCGAGTGCGCAGAGCGCATCTCATCACCCTAGAGAGCAGCAAGATTGGTTTGGAAGGGAGTTTGTCACTACGAGAGCAAGGCCTGCTGCGCACGCGTTATCGCAGCCGGCTCCTCGAGGCTTGGAGTCTTTGGAGACAAACTGCAGAGGACGGCATGACCACACGAGGATTCCTCCCGTTGCCACCACAAGCCGCGCTCAGCCACAAGTACCTTGTTTAGCGTCGCGATCCGAGAGGGGCTGCGATGCACGAAACTAGCACGCCCTCAGATGATGCGTCACGTGACGCACAGAAAGCCCTTCCCCGTCCCACGAAAATTGCCTGGGCTATGTCAAATTCGTAAGGTATCTCGCAAGCGAATTTTTGGCGACCACATCGACGCAGGACAACCTATCTCAATCCAACTCCAAAGACACCGCCGTCACCAAACAACTGACAAAATGGAGAACGACCGTGGCGAACTCGTGGACCTGTATGATTTTTTTCCTACGACATAAGAAAAGAAAATATGAGCTATTTTCGAAAGAAATCAAGCTTTCTCGAATGAATGACTAACAAAGATAATGTCCGTTGCAGCTACGTCCCCCGCAAGTGCTCTGCCACCAACCGCATCATCAAGGCCAAGGACCACGGTTCCGTCCAGATCTCCATCGCCAAGGTTGACGAGAGCGGCCGCGCCATCTCCGGAGAGAACCACGTCTACGCTCTGTGCGGATTCGTCCGTGCTATGGGCGAGTCTGACGACTCCATGAACCGCCTCGCCCAGCGTGACGGTCTGCTGAAGAACGTCTGGAGCGCCCAGCGATAAATGTTGCGCGTTTTTTGCGACGAAGGGGGAAATGAGAGAGGAAAGGAGCAAAAAAAATAGAAAGGAAGCGCTGCACGAATTCGAAAGTCCGGGTCGAACGGTGAAGGAAGCATTGCACGCAGAGCCACGAGACAGAATTATGGCAACTTGACGTCTCTAATTGACAGCCTCTTTTTTTTTGACTTTCGGACTGGGTCGGACGTGAATAGTCTACCGCGTGGATCTTAGGAATTGGCTGCACATAGCACGTCCAATACACGATGGCGTTAGGGTACGATTTTGCGACAAGCAGCACATCATCCAAAAAAAAATTATATACCATCGCCATGATCCCCGTGTAATCCCATTGGATATACTGCCTCTTCTTGTTTTGTTTTTTTTTTGTATTGGGGTGTTTATTCTTTCGTGTTCATAATGAAACGGCTACCAAAGGCTCCTCGGCCTGGTGCTCTGTCACCAAAGTCTCATTGACCGAGGATTCTGGGGCTACCACGGTAGTCCTTTGCGCCGCAGATTGACCCTCTGGCCTTCAAAAAGCCGTGGTGATATGAGTCCAGCACCATGGTACAGATACGGGTCAGATATTTCGCCAAACCATGTGACAGATTGTAATTTTGTTCCCCTCGTCCACCCAAATTCGGCGAGGATTGCCTTAGTATGGTCGATCCCCATTATCCCCATCCGGGCATTTGAATCAACCATTCATTTTTTTTTACCTTGGATTTGCCTCTATTCTACATGCCATTGGCAAGTCCCTCTTTGTAAGCACTCAGCGTACGCTCTCTACATTCCTTATGAACGACGATTGGCTCTGGATACCCATTTTTCTTCGCTTTACTGCCAGCACCACGACCATAGGGGTCATGAATCTGCTTATTGCTGAGGTCCTTTAGTTCTGGTACCCATGTGCGAATAAACTCGCCCTCGGGATCAAACTTCTCGCTTTGCAAGAGTGGGTTGAATATCCGGAAGTAGGGTTGCGGATCTACACCGACACTGGCACTGAAACCCCAGCCTCCGTTGTTGCTGGCAAAGTCGCCGTCGATCAGATTTTCCATAAAGTATCGTTCACCTTTGCGCCAATCAATGAGAAGATCCTTGGCCAAGAAACAGGCGACAATCATGCGACAACGATTATGCATGTAGCCAAGGTGTTTCACTTGCCGCATAGCCGCATCGACGATGGGAAAGCCAGTGCGGCCATCACACCATGCCTTGAAATGATCTTCATCGTACGACCAGCTGATGTTGGAATATTCGGGCTTGAAGGGCTTGTTCATACTGAAAAAGGATATAAGTCACTGGTAGCAGACTAAATAGCAAAATAAAAGTCACCGGGACGAAGACGGAAAGTGAATTCAAACTTACCAAATATAGGGCCAATGAACGAGCACGTGCTTGTAAAAATCCCGCCAAGCCACTTCGCTGATCCATACCCGAATTCCTTCATTACCACCATCTAGCTTTTTTGTCTTGTTTCTATCTCTTGCCGTACGTACGCATGTACGGCTACTCAGCGTCCCGCTGGATAGATGAACCGAGAGACTTGATGTGCCGTCATCCGAGGGAATATTTCTTCGATCACTATAGTGCCCAATACTTTCATCGCAGAATTTTTGAAGTCTCTCCTTGGCAGCATGCTCTCCAGCGGGCCAGAGGGAGTGGTATCTTTTCTTCTCCTCTTTCCCCAGCTGCTTATTGGGCGGGGCGTCGGGGATGCTGCATGCAAACAGGTGTTTGAAATGCTTTCTCGCTGAAGCTGGATTCTTGTGTGGCGGCTCAAACAGCTCAAGCAGGTCCAGGTTGGCGTGAATATGAGCAATCCATGCTCGAAACCATGGCGTGTACACGGCATATTGACTGCCGGATCCACTTTTTAGCTCTCCGGGAGGGACGACGCAAGTATCGTGAACAACTTCAAATGCTTTTCCATTCTCAGATAAGTCGCGAACCATGGCTGCTTCTCGGCGAAGCTCGTCCACCTCATACTCCATGTTGGCGAATAGATGGTGGCTTCCCCACTCCTCAAGAAGCTCCAAAATCCTGTCTGGGATGTTCTTCCTCTTATCCACAGTTTCAACGTAAAGCGGAATATCGAGCTCTGCTAGATCTTGCTTGAGGATTTCCAGAGTCCTGAACATAAAATCCACTCGAATTGGGGCTGTCAAGTGAGCTTCAAAATCCTGCGGACTGACAATGTACATGCATATAAGCGGTACTCCCGCTTCCTTTGCCTTTTCGCTGGCCAAAGCAAGGGCTCTGTTATCGTTGCAGCGCAAGTCCATTTTGAACCAGTGAACTACGGCATCTTTTACCCGTATTTTTTTGCGATTGTCTGCCGTGTCCTCCAATGCAGAGACGAGGTCCTCGATGGGCCGTAGCAGTTCATTGTTGTTGTACGCGCGAGCCCGACCATTGCTCATTTCTGGCGGGTAGTACTTGCGAAGAACAATGCCGTGCCTTTCGGCTTCTGCGGCCATAGGGTGAGGTTCGTGCAGACCGGTGCCATTGGAAGTTTTGGCTCGTTTGGCAGTCGCACCATTTGCGACTGGTGGGCTTTTCGACTTGCGTTTGGATCTTTTCGCAGGCATTGAAGCGGCGGGCATGCAGAGACGAGATGACGTGTGGAAAATCAGGCGGTTCGAACGCGACAAGTCGGTTTGAACTGACAAATGTTTGCGACAGAAACCAAGACGAGAGGACGATGACGACAGTACGGATTTGAGGCACAACATTGAACGCCGCTTCCGAGAGGACACGGGCTAATAGCACAGATTAGATATGAAAAAGTCGAGGTGCAAAGCGATTTTTACCGTGAATTCTTGACTCCGTGAATCCGTGTGTGTCCGGGCAGGAATCTTCATCTCGACGCATCGTTGAAGCGGCGCCTAGTCAATGATGGCATGACGCGAGCTAGTGCGATGCACAGCGCCTACAAACTGGTTCAAGATCGGTTCGTTTCCCTTAATTGGCCGATCTTCATCGGTCTAGTGAAACATAGCGGCTGAACGAGCTGTTGGCTTTGGATTGCGGTTCTCCATGACTGAGCTATAGAAAAAAAAAAGAAGAAGAAGACAAAGCGAAGGAAAAGAAGAAAAAAATGCAGCAACTCTGATTACCTAGCCCGGATGGATATGCTGATTGGCGGCTGACACGGACATCCTGTCAGGCTTATGACTGCGTAGACATGAAAAACGAAAAAAAACCCACATAACCGTCTCTCCAAGCGTGGAATAGGTCTTCATACCTTTCCGAGGCAATTGTGAAATTAAATAAAAAAAAATCGCGTCTCGATTTATCATTGTGACCGTGGCCGAAGAGACGACATCAACGATGGAAAAGGGCCAGACACGGAACCCAGCGCCTGACAGCTGTCTTGGGCAGGTGACCGCTGGCTGGGCTCCGCTGCCAGATGCCAGTTGCCAAGTTGCCAGTTGCCAGTTGCCAGTTGCCACCTGCCACCTGCCACCTGCCCACCAAGTAAACGACGGCCCTCATGCTCCAGCCTCCATGTTCTGTGCATGGATGATGCCTGGACGACGACGACGCCGACGACTCCCGACGATGCCGACGACGACTCCCGACGCGCTGACTCCATGTCATTTTTCGCTTCGAGAAAACAAGGTGCGGCTCCATCTCAAGATCTCTGCCGTGAAGCGTTCCACAAACTCACTGGCATCTTATTATATCCCATGTGGCGTTTTTGGACTGCCGTTACTCATTAGGACGTTGAAAGAACATTCTGATCCCAGTCCAACTTCTTGTCACGACTGACGAGAGACAGGAGACATCCTTACACTTCTATTCACCTCGACTGACGAGAGAGCATCACGCGCTCTTGACACCAGAAAGAGGTTGGTGACGTATTCTCCAAGACTGACGCTTTTGAACCTCTTTCACGACACTGGCAACTCTTTCCACAGGACTAGTATCCAGTGCCATGTCTCGCGCAATTGGCGACCGCGCACTCCTACGTTTTCAACTCACAAAGCACCAGAGACAACGAAGCACACCCTTACAGAGAAGTCCTCTTGTGTAAATCCGAAAGCTCGCACATCAACCGTCTCACCTCTGGAGTGTCCAGCTTGTAATCGCCGAGACTCGACCTTTTTCAGTACATTCGGTACCACATTGCGAATAGAGTCCTGAATGGCAAGGACTCTTTGAAGACCGTCTCTAGCCATCACCGCGACGCTAAGAAAAATAAATTTCCCCTCGTCAAAAGCATTGAACCAGGGGTTCTTGTTTTGTCTCTGTCCTTCGCCTAACGTCATGTCTACGCGGAAGCCTGAAACTTGGCGGCCTCTGTCCCTGCCAGTTTCATCTGGTCTGCCTGTGCTCCTGGTATCTGCGGACATGGGTTCTTCTTCCTATGTCGTTAGTGTCAGCGACATGGCAAACATTTGGTCAGAGACTCTGGATCGAAAAGCCATATGTATGAGGGCCTGGAGTGAGAATACTAGCATCGATCCGAGTGACACGGCAGAGAACATGACCAAATTATTGTCCTGCTTGAAAATAGCCTTGGACCCTGCACAAGACAGTCATGACACCACGAGCTTCTCTTTGTCTCCAGCTATCACGGCCGATGCCGGCGAAGGAGGGCTCACCATCAAGGTAACATGTCGACTTCCGGGACTTGGGCCTCTGAGATGGCCGATACATTTGAAGAAGCAACCATCATCCGCTATCGCAACAGAACTTGTCCTGCCTCTTATTCAAGCTCAATCTGAAAAACTTCAAGAAGTATACTCTTTAATGGAAGTCATCAAGCGCAAGGATGCTGTCATCACAAAGATCTCCGATAAGCTTGAAGCAATGGGTGCTGGACTAGAGCATGTTTTCACCGCATTATCTGGCCGAAAAAAGGTTACACGCGCTACCGCTGAGGACCGGGTCAAGGGCGTTGGTTTATTCAACGAACCTAAGTGGAAGGACGAGCTCGACATGGATGTTTCAGGTCCTAGTAGCGTGGGGGAACTCGTACAAGGCGTGTTCGGAGAAAGCGGACTGAAGTTGCGAACTAGCCTTGACATCGATAGGTCGCCAGAACTGGATCGCTGGTGGCATGACTTTCAGCCAACTGCCCAAGTTTCGCAGCAGACGCAAGCAAAAGCTCCGTTGTCAAATGACAACCCGCCTTCTCTAGCCTTGCAATCAACGAGTTGCAACGACGACGACGACTTTCAAGTTCAGTCCACGCCTCCTTACCTCAAGTCGACTGAAGAGTCCGCACGCTCTTCAAACAAAATCTACGAAGCCGATGGGACGGTGGAGGAGGATCAAGACTTGGAAGTCCTGGATAGTGGGCCGTCATCCGCTTTGTCCGACCGCAGACGGCAACATGAAACCAAGATGACAAGCTCAAGATTGGGTGCCATTGGGGTTAAAAAGCAGCCGGCGCAACCTCGGCACCCATCACCACCGTTGGATAGCCACACCACCGAATGGCCGTTAGATGACGACGAGGAGACGGCTTCTGAAGCATCAGAAGATGACGATGTAACAGCCTCACTGCCGGATTCCTTACCGGTGCCGTCGTCACCTGAGCATACAGCACCAAAGCTATCGCAGAGGAAAGGAGGTCTTGGCACAATTGGAGGCGGCGCACCAAAACCACAGGCCTCAACTAGAGAAACAGAATCTGCAACTACAACGGGCAAAATTCATCCGGCAACTTTGGGAATAATTGGGGGCAAGCTACCGAAGGCAATGCATCAGGAGAATGACGAATTCCGCGGCCGATCCACGCAGCACAAAGAGATGTCATCATTGGAAGAGAAACCAAGAGAGACGTCGCAAGAGCGAGCAGATCGCAAGAGAGAGGAACTCAAGCGGGAGCTGGAAAAGCAAGCTGCTGCTGGACCGGCAAAGAAGAAACGCCGGTTTTAACTGCGAAGAAAGAAAAAGTACAACGTGGGGCCCGAGGACAAATTTGAATGAGCATGGGTATGCTGTTGTTTTCCGGCATTGTACGTGTTGGCAATTTTTGCAAATTTCAAAACTACATCGTATGCTCCTGGAAGAGGCTCTTTCTCCTGAGGCAACGTTGCTGATGCTGCGTGACTTCCAACAAGTACTTATTCTTGAATTTCATGCAGCTAGGCAAAGTATACGTTTTTGAAACTCATCATGTGCCAAAAAAGAATGATTGTCCTGGGAATGGCAGACTTTCAAAATCATCACAGTCATTAAAAAGTCGTATTTACACGCCAGCCACGCCTGGTTGTGGTGATTGTGCATGGAAAGCTCTAAGGAAGCCAGGAATACACCCTTCGCCTGTACTTCAACATATCCTCTGCAAGCTACGGATCTGGCTTGCGTGGAATTGTTCATATATCAAAACCTGTCATTGAGAGGGTGCACAAGGTATTCGTCTCATGGAACCTCCATATGTCTTCTTTCTTTCAGCTGCAGTAGCTACAACGGTACACCTATCTACATGAAATGTTTTGCCATTCACATAAGAAATATGGGGCAGTCTCTATTAGGCACTCTTTCTCGGGTACCGACAGGCACGGCGTGTTCAGGTGCATTTGACCTTATTATCGACACGGGGGCGCGGTGGCGGTGGTGGTGCAGTGTGTCTGCCTACAATGTGAGTAGGGAAGCACGGTCATGATGAGTTGCAGGGTATCGATGGACATCTCGATTTAGGCTATTTGCTGACATGTATCTTTCTCGTGTCGACAATCTAGCAGCCGTTGGGGTCAAAAAAAAAAATCTGCCAGGCTGTTGACTGAAGCTAGCCGGCCGGCCTGGATGCTCCTCCTCCACATCGGGCTTGCTCCCTTGCAGGTCGACGTGACAAGACATGCGCGACATGGCACATCCGGCCGGACGCCCTTTTCATGCACTGCGGAGATTTTTGACCTGTCAGAAGCAGCCCACCCTGAGGCGTGCTGCGTCTGCACGTATCCCCTACAGCTCTAGGAACTATCCTCGAAGACGAAGAAGCGCAAATCGGTCAGTATCAGCCTCAGACACGGTCTCCAGCTGTCTGAGCAAGCCGCCATCCCGCCTTATTAGCCACAGCCGGCATCGAGGCGTGAGGCGTGAGGCGTGAGGCGTGAGGCGTGAGACGTGAGCGAGCCGACAATTATGACAAGGCGATATCCGATCTGGCGGTGTCGTGACCATGACAACAACAAATGCTTTGCCACAAACCTGAATCAGTTGCACCTGCCTTGCATGAAGATGAACCAATCCCCTTCTTGAACCGCCTGTGTGTCAATAAGAAGGGCTTTCTTACCAGGGGGGTCAATGAGGCTCGTCGCATGAGTTACAAATGAGCGTGTCTGCGCCTACCTAACACCAAAGCCCACACGGACTTCTCCCTTCTCTCGACCCCCCCTTTTTTTTTTCTTTTATTTTATTTTTCTGTGTCTTTGCACTCGCGACGTCGTCGTCCCCGAAGAGGGGCTCTTTTCTTCAAGATCGACAGACGCGATTACGCAAGACAAATAACGGGCTTTTAGTGGCGGAATGGCTGAGGAGAGAACAATGCGAGGGACCGAGAGAAATCTATGCAGTGAAAAAAGGAGTTCCAGCTCGAAGCAAATCGCCTGATCCGGCAGCCCGGAGCGATGGGTCAACTTTCAAGTCTGCGCAGTGCGCACCACAGCTGAAGAAAAGTAAGTGGTGTTCGCATTTTTCGCCCCTCTTTTTGGAAATCTGAGGAGAAACCATGCCCCTTTTCTTCAACAATCCAGGCAGCATCCCACGGCGTAGACGAAGTCATTCAGATACATAAAGCTTGTAGCTATTGACAGATGGATAGATAGGGTACGCGAAGATGTGGCTTCTTTGCTCACGATACTGTGGTTGTTGTCACAATGTGCACCGCGCAGTTACTGCAATCAGGCTCGTCACAGTCCAAGGCCCATTCATGACTGACGATTCGATCGCTTAGAATGAATGTGACAAGAAGTTAAGCGGTGCAATTCGGCGGGAATGAACATGCCGCACGTGTCAGCAGGGTTCATATCAGCTCCCGCTTTTTCCGCTTTTGAACACACCTTCGTCCCAGTACAGTCAAGTCTTTTTTTCTCATTCCCAGACATGGCTGTGGCTACGGCTGAATATCTCTCCGAAAATGGCGACCCGACAAGAAGCAAACTGATGCTGGACTAAGACGTCTATTATACACCAACAAACTCGGGCCGCGGAGTCCGGACTCTCACACAAAATCTGGCTGGTGCACGGCTTTTTGCAGATGATTTGTGTAGATGTATTTTTCGGGGTCACGGCCGTGGTCAAAAGGCTTTTTCGGATCCTTGTTCATGCTTCCGAGGTGCACGCCACAGGAGCCAGAACTTGTTGAATCCGCTTTGGTGGCGGAGACAAATTATGAGATATATATTGGCTTGTTGACAAGGCAAATTGACAGTGTTTCAGGACAGAAGAGGAAAGGGGGGGGAGGGGATCATGGCATAGTGCTGGGCAGTTGCGGGCTCCTGCACTCGCTTGAGAGATTGCGAGGTCCAATCGTGCGCCCGTTGAGCCATATCTCTTCGTATCAAGACCACTCGGGCCGTGCTCCTTTGGCAGCAGTCGTCCTTGCTCAAGACGCCAACATGACCTCGACAAGGCGATGTCGGCGCAAAATCCTTCTCGAAAACTAGATGACGAGATTTGACGTTGAGCGGCATTGGACTACACGACCACTAGGCGGTCTTTACTGCTTCGCAATTGGGTCCGGTCCAGATGGAGATCATTATACGGGATTGCCTAAGAAGAAAATGGGCAACAGGGAACACCAAGAAAATCAACCCGCAAAACCTCTGCTCTTTTTCGACTCCTGACTCTGACGACGCGGAACCTTATCCCATTGGGCCTTTCTTTGAGGAATATGACCTTGAAGCCTGGTTTTTAAGCATAGAACCAACAGAACAAGGAGAAGAAAACAAGAGTGCGGCCAGGCACAATGTTTGCAGTTCAGCGTAAGCCGACAGCTCAGCATGCAGGTCAGATTCAACAGGGGAGCCCGAGTTGTGCAGACAGCGTCGTCTACTCTGGATGAGATGAAGAGATTGCTGGCTCTTGCCGTTCATCGATCCACGTCGGCGACTGAGTCAGACGCGTCCTACCTCCGTGCACGAGGGCACAAGAGTACATTTGTCCATTGTATGTCCTCTCTCTTTGTTTCCCGATTCGGAAGCTGGGCAGCACGCTTTGAGCAAGATGCAGACGAGGCAGACGATGCAGATGGGGCAGAGGTAGGAGGAAGGCCAGATGGCAGCTGGCCTACATACATACCGTACATACATATGTATGTACGTGCGTACATGTACGTGTATGTGCATCTCATTGGAGACGGGATTGGGGAGACAAGGATGAAAGAGAGAGGGAGAGGGAGAGAGGGAGAGAGGGAGAGAGAAGGAGAGAGAAGGAGAGAGAAGGAGAAAGAAGGAGAGAGAAGGAGAGACAGAGAGACAGAGAAGAGAGAAGAGGGAGAAAAGGTCGCGCGCGAGTGAATAGCAGCAGTTGGAATATGTGGCAGAGCTCTCCCATCTAAGACACACCCAAAGCCTTCTTGCTGCATGATCAGGAAATCGAACGCAACACACCCAAGCCTTGTTACACAACACGGCCACTGACGTTTTGAAACAGAGCATGGCGGGCGCGGAGCACAGAATCGAGACAAATGCCGTGTCGACGTGCCAGACGGCAGGTGCAGAAACAATAAAAAGGCAATAAGGAAAAGGAAAGTGGACGAAGGAGGAGGAGGAGGAGGAGGAGGAGGAGAAGAGACCAAGAAATGGAACCACTTGATGCATTCACAGAAGAATAAAGGACCAGGACGGAAGAAGCACTCGGTGAGGCGACGCCAAGGATTGATTTCCTTGGTCCAAAGCACCTTTTGACATTTCTCCTTCTGGTTGCCGTGACATCTTACTCCCCAACACACATACACATCACAGCACATAGCAGAAGCCCAGCACACAGCACAGCACAGCACAGCACAGCACAGCACACGGAAGCAACGACGGACGCAAGCGCCTCGAGTCTCCATCCAACTCCCGTAACCCAACCACATACAGCAGACAAACGACAGACAACAGACGACCAGGAATGCCACTGCCATGGACGCCGCATGGTACAACACGGGGCTGCAGCCGGGCCACAAGCCACCCCCTCCCGCTTTTTCTCAAAAAAGTCATATATACCGTGACACTTTTCTTCTCCTACGCGGCAAGACGTTGCCTGCTTGAGAAGGGGAGAAAGGAAGGGAGGGGTGGTGTGAAAAGCACAGTCCACCAGAGAAGCGCCATCTCTTTGGTTAACAAGTCCGGATACTGATGACTTGTATCCAGCCCAGCCCAGCCAGTGTCATGCCATGGGATGGGATGGGATGGGATGTGGTGGGATGAGCACACCCCTTGCTTTTGCCTTGCTCCTCTTCCCACACACCCATCACCCAACACCCCCCTCTTCAGAGGCACATGGTGGCTGGCCCAACAAACACAACGTGCGGCGAGCCGCTGTCTCTGTATGTATGTCTTTCTGTATGTACACACGTGTGTACATATACACATGTCTGGTGTACATATGTACGGACGGGCATGGCGGGAGGCGCCAGCCTGCGCATGCGTGGCGTAAAAACGCCCCTTTTTGGGTCCGTGAGACCCTTGAAACGGCCCAGGGTGCATTCACACCCTTGAAAACAGTGTGCGTGTCTGTCTATACAATGTGTATGCGTATAGGAGCATCATCGATGTATGTTTCTGCACGCGCGCGCAAAGAAGCACAAATGAAGCACGGTTGGGATAATTTTTTTTTTTAAAAAAAAAAAAAAAAAACAAAAGACAGAACGAGAGAGAAAAGAATAGAAAAAGGAAATCTTACGTCCAACGCCGATGTTGCCGATAAAGCACATACAGAACGATTCAACTCGCACATCACACAACCCCCCACACACGACCTTGTCTCTCAACGCGTCAACAAGTAAACGCACCATTGTTTGCCATTGCCGTTTCTAAAGATGATGTACGCGCATACATACATCCATTTCAGCAATGCCTTGCCTCCCGCTCAGCTCTCAACCCATCGTCCATCCATCTATCCATCCATCCATCCCACCTCGTCGACCCCACAATCCTTCTCCCATGACTTCAACCCCAGTCTCGGCCGAAAAAGTCCACACCATGGGGGGCCAAAAGAAAGAAAGACCAAAAAGAATCCTCTCCCTCAAGCATTTCCCCCCACCGCTTCCCAACTCTACCTGATCCCGGTCTCAAAATCCCCAAATCCCCACGTCCCACGCCAACATCACCAACAAGCACGCAAAATAAAAACAAAATTCAGTACAAAGCCAGTCTGGGCGCCCGGTCTGGGACCCTCACTGATGGTTTACCTGCCCCTTTGGGAGGTATAAAACGCGCTACCAACAACATATACAACATACAATATACACCATGTTCGGTTATGTGTCAAAACGAAATTGCACGGGATGTTTTCTCTCATTCTGATTTGCAAGTCTGTAATTTGAGATTTGTTTATTTTTTTTTATTATTTTTTTTTATTTTTTTTTATTCTTTTGCGCAGCAGATGGACATGCCAGAACGGTTATGCAAAGAGCCGTGGACAGAGGGCTCCCCGTCTCTGCTGGGTGGTTGAGCCGGGGGGGGGGGGAGAAGAGAGAACCATGTCATGCCATGCCATGCCTTGCCCTGCCATGGATGAAACTTGAACTTGACCTCTTTTCTGCTCACCGGCGATGCGAGGGCTCGCACGGTACAAGTGAAGCTCGTCCATTTGGTCGAGGGGGGCCACTCTTGGCCTTGGAATCATGGACCATGGACCGACCATTGGCATTGTTGATGCCTTGCCTATCCTTGTGCTGTGCTGTGTTGTGCTTTGCTGTGCTCTGCTGTGCTGCTGCCTCATGTCGTGGCATCCAGCCATCTCTTGTCAACGGTCGCCGCTGCGCTCCGCGGTACATCACCTCACATCGGCATGCAATGATGCATGGTACAAGTCCCATTTTCAATTTTTTTAATTCGAGGCCATCTCTCACGGAGACCGACTTGTCTTTTATTGGGTCCATTGCCTGCCCTGCTCTCGAATCCATCCCCCTTCCCCTTCGCCCCTCCCCCTGCTTGCCTTCTCCATCTCCATGCTTGTCGCCCCCGCGAGGGCCCGATAACGTGTTGCCGTTGCCAGCTTAGTCTTAGTTTGAGCCGATTCGAGGACAAGAAAATGACATGACAGAAAGTAAAAAAAAGAAAAGAAAGAAAAGAAAACACACAGACAACCATTGAGTAGCAGAACAAAGTAAAACGAGACAGAAACAAACACACGTCTCATCCATGGCAGTAGAATACAAAAACAAAAAGAAGAAAAACAACAACCTGACCATGTGGGCACGATACAATGCCATCGCGCCCGCGCATGACTACCATGTCGAGCCTGTCCAGTCTTTTGAGTAGTGTGACCAACCGAGTGAGGATCGACTGTCGGAGCAGTTGGTCGAATAGAAGAAACGAGCGAGTCAACGATGATTGAGTGTCTGGACATCAGCATCCAGATTCTGCCTCATTTTAGTCTCCCCCCTCCCCCCCCAATCTCGTTCATCATTCCTTGCTCCTCCAGTCCCCGGGCGCACCAGCCCAGGCTCTAGCCCTTCTCGAAGATATAGAACCGTATCGGTCAATGGCCTGGGACCGAGCTCGACTCCACAGCCCTCCCGACGGGCAGTTCCATTACCGTCAGGTCTGTTTGGACCATTTTATTCCCTGGAATCCGGTTCCGTGGCAATCAGTTGCTGAGGGACCCGCCAGGTGTTGAAGGAGAAGAGCTGCTGTCGACATGGAGAACCGGGAAGGATTAAAAAAAAAAAAAGAATATATTACACGTCGTAATTTCGATCGTCCAGATAAAGGGACCCAGATCACTGGGTGCCTGCCCAAACCCTGTCTGGACCAATCCAGTCTGCCGGCGCCATCGTACAAGGACCTCTCATGTTCTCACTGCTCACATCTCACGGACAATGTACGGAGTGCATACAGGCTCGTTCCCAATTCGTTGCTCTGTCCAAAGGTGGCTGACGGTCGCTCGTCCAGCTGGTTCGTTCAAGCGCTGCCAAAATGCACCAGGTGCATCTCGCGCTTGTTGATGAGCATCGAGCTTCGTGAGAGCCTCTCAACCCCCTGTCAGGCTCCCATGTGTTTCCTTGACTGGAGAGGAGGGACCAGGGAAAAAAGACACAAAAAAAAAATAGTCGGGTAATGCCAATGCCGCTTCGACAGGGCGTGCCACAACTGGCGGCAATCTTGGCTTTGACTCTCCGATGCGGACTTCCCCACCATCCATATCCAACCATGCCCCCCTTTTTGATATTTTATTTTGGTTTTTGGTTTTTTTTTCCTCCGACATCCTTCAAGAATCCGGGTATTCGGTTCCATATCCGTAAATAAACTTGGTGCTGGTCCATGTGACCGGCCAACCATATCAATCAGACCAACTCGTCCGGGGCCCTCGTGGCAAATGAGCAAATCAAACCGTACAAGTAGAATCAGCCACGCACATACACACACACATAACGCACGAACGCACGCACGCACACCCCACCACCCCTTCTTCCTCCCTTCGGAGAGCGCTCTCTTATCCTCCCAGACCCATGTACGACGGTCCGCTAACCAGGTATTCTGTGCCCAGCCTCCAAAAGCGCCATGTCCAGCTAAAGGTACTGGCTATTATGCCACCAAGCATGCGCACCATCCCCCGGAATGCCAAACGGCCGGGACATGGATGGAGAAGACGAAGAAGACGCACACGTTAACATGGCTTCTCGGTACTTGGCACACGAGGGTCCTCCATCATCGGTGCCGAACTGCATGCCCAGACACGACTCTGCTCCATGGTACGTGCCAACCGCGTGGGGGGTGTGATGACGCGCCATGATGTTGCTGCTGCTGCTGTTGTTGCTGGTGTTGTTGTTGCTGTTGTGTATGTTGTTGGTTGAGAGGTGTGGGAAATTGGGACCCGGTAGTCCAAAGTGCCGGGACTCCAAAGTTGCGTCGTCTCCACAACCGCCTGCTAGGCCCTCCTGGTACGGTTGATGTACTGCCAGGTATTGCATTGTTTTGACCTGGCTGTAGCCATACACGTTTCCAGATGCTCGTCTCAAGTCGAGCGAATGCAGAGACGAGTCATCCAATGGTACTCCTTGCCCGCAGGTCCGCATCCGTTGCCTCGACGCTCTTGTCGCGCAGCCTCCTTTGCGGCCAGACAATGCTCTCTTGGCCGAGTGTTCGGGGGCCCATGGATTCGAAGCGGCAGTCGTGGCTCGTCCAGATGGACCACGCCTTGCATAAGTGCTTTTCCGATATCTTGTTGTGCTCTGGACACCATTGCAAACCGCCCAGTCTTCTAGAACCCACTCGTTTACTCGTTTCGAGTCTTCGGAGCCGGACGTAGACTTGACAGTTTTGAAAAGAGTCTTTTCTTTCTTCCTGAAGGCCTGCAAATTTCAAAGGGGAAAGGAAAGCGTCAAAGACGTCAGCGCTGTGTACTACACCAAATTAAAACGTCTTTGCTTGAGAAAAATCCTATACGTACCGCGTTCATGCTCAGATTATGGCGAATGCTGTTCTGCCAACCCCTAGACTCTGTGACTGCCTTGCTTGTATTCTCACGGAACCATTTATAAATCTCCTGCAGCGTCATGGTATGATCAGAACGACTCATAAATGCTCTATAGATTAACTTTGCATATGGCTCGTCGATTTTGTCGCTGTCCGCGGGATCCCTCGAATCGGCACTCAGCTCTGAGAGCGGAGATGCAGATACGGAGTTAGATACAGATGCCGACGCCGACGTGGATGCGGATGCGGATGAGGCTGCGGATGCGGATGCAGATGCGGATGCGGATGCGGATGCGGATGCGGATGCGGATGCGGATGCGGATGCGGATGAGGATGAGGATGAGGATGAGGATGAGGATGAGGATGAGGATGTGGACGCGGACGCGGACGCGGATATAGACATGGACCAGGGTATTGATCGAGTCTCAATAAGCTGCGAAGGTAGAACGTCTTTGGGAGTGCCCACTGACATGGGAGAATCGGCAATGGAATCTGACCAAGATATCGGGCTCGCCTCGAGCGTATTCAGCGGTGAGATGATATCCATCCCCCATATGTAGCTGACAGCATTTCCCTTGTCACCGTTGAACGACGGAAAGTATCCATTGCTGTTATCCAAACCCATGTCTCCTGACGAGGTTGGGGTACAGACACTCGAGAGAGGCCGCTGGCACATGGGCAGTTTCTTGTCGTGATACCGTACAGTCGTAGCTGCACATACCAAGGACGCAGCAGAGAACCATTCATTGGGTGACGCTGACAAGTGCGTGTTGTCCGCTTGTTGCATGCTGCCTAGCCCGTTGGAGGAGTCCTGAAGGCAGTAGTTCAAATCAAGATCGCCGGGGCCCAGCGGAGGTGACGGCCATGCTGCTTCATGACCAGCATTACTCGATTGTGTGGAGCATGCCATCGCGCTGTATGTGTCGTGGGATGCAACAGCAGCTGCTGCTGCTGATGATGATGATGATGATGGTGATGGTGATGATGATGATGATGGTGACGAGGATGAGGAGGAAGCGGAAGAGGAGGAGGAGGATGAGGAAGAGGCGGGGGAGTAGGAGGAGAAAGACGAAGAAGAGGAAAAGGCAGAGGAGGACGTTGGGTCAAGATCCCAGGGCAGCGACATTTCGATTGAAGTACCAGGAAGGCGTGACCCGAGTTCATATGGGAGTTTCTGCAAGGCAGAGTCAGGCCTATAGACACTCTGTAGGCTAGCAAACTCTGACATTTTGCCCATTGACTGTTGCCGCTGTCCACCCGCTTGAAAAGAACTCGTGTAGCTCACGGGATGCGCTCCGTCAGAGGTATGTGGCCCCATCTTCTTCTGAAGCAGGAGACGGGCTTGTCTTTTCCGTCCTTGGTCTGGGAAGGCACAAGAGCTCAGGTTCCGCTTGTGTGTCGGATCAGTATCCCAGACAGTACAGGATACAGGATACAGGATGACTGTTTATTCTGTGTAAATCGTCAGGGCAAATCGGATTGCTGAGAAGTCTTTGAGAGAGAGCAATGATTGTGGTAGGGAGACACCACCACGCGAGTAGATCGAGGTACGAGCAAAAGATCGGACGTTGTGAGGGGGATTATGTGATAAAGAATTGAAAAGCAAGGGGGTTTTGCAGGATAAACGAGTGTCTTCTCGAAATTCGCAAAGTCGATCCGCCTTGTCCAGACCGTGAAGCACAGAACTTCTCGTCTTCCTTCTTTTCTTTTCTTCTCTTTCTTCTCTCTTCTTCTTTTTTTTTTTCTCCAGTCCTCGAAAAAAAAGAAGGAAAAAAAAAACGAGGATAGCAAGTCGAATTATATTCCGTCAGTTGAAGCCCTATACCAAACGCCAGTTGTAAGTACATGCCATCAAACCTAGTTGGCATCCCTAGTCCGGCAGCTCTAGCACAGCACACACCCTGGGGTCGTGCAAAGGTCGAATTACCTAAATTTTGTGAGGTACAAGGTACAGACAACTTGTGAGCGAAGATGTGAAACACATTTAAAAAAGCCAGACCTTCTGTCACCATGTACTGTAACATTTGCACGTGGACCTCTCTGCTTGTGCTCGCATCCCCGATGCAACTTGGTGAGAAAGCTTTGACAATCGGTTGTGGACCGTGGCAAAGACACCGCAGACCAGCCGGCGAGCGCTTTCCAACTAGACTGATCTGAACGGGAAGGCCAGACCCTGTCTTTGGCTTGCAAGGGAGGGAGGGGTGTGTGTAAGTGTGCGAGAGTGATGTTGCTTGTTATGTGCGCGATAGGACAGGGGTCTTCTTGTGCGACAAGCTCATACTCCCTAGTCACAATCCGAAGAGTGTCACAAACCCAACCAGCCAAAAATTCGGCCAGGCTGTGTCGACTTGTTGAAGCGTGCGTGGGCGTTGAAACAGAAAGAAGAAGGGAAAGAGGGAAAGAGGGAAAGAGGGAAAGAGGGAAAGAGGAAGACAAGAAAAAATGAAATAGAAAAGCGAAACGGGTAGAAGAGCGTGCTCGGCCTTGGCTGTTGGCTGTTGGCTGTTGGATGTCGATGTTGATGTTGGTAGTTGGTAGTTGTGTGTTGTGTGTTGGATGTCCCTGCCGATGGATACCACAATAGAGAACCCATCCATCCACTTCCATCTGGCTACCGAGGAGCTGGAAGCGCAATCGGCATCACTCGGAAGCCAATAGCGTCAAGATCCAATAATCTGAGTATCGCGATCAAGACGCATGATGCAAGCTTCTAGAATGTGAAATGTGGCATGGCATCCATGTCCATGAAAGCTGCACGAGCTTGTCCCCTGCGAGGTGATTTCGGACAAATCCGTCCGTCTGTTTGTCCTAGACCCTGAAGAAAGCATACATACAACATGCAGAAATGTGATTTCGAGACGAATAACGGCAACGCCTTGAATGCCACTCCCCACAAACTGAAACAGTACGGCAGAGTCTTCGAGCTGGGCTGACGCCATTCTGGTTGAAGAAAAGAGAGTGTGAGATTCCTGATCAAAACGTTGCAAGGATGTATCTATGGCGCCGTGAGGAGGGCTGGGCTTAAATCAGCTCTCAGGTGGTCAGCCCGAGTCCCGAGTCCTCGGAGCCTCCAAGTGCTATTTCTTCAACAAGTATTTCTCGCATGTAGACAGAGACCAGACCAAATCCGGACACGCAGAAGCATCTTGTGTACTTGACGGCACACTGACGCCTCCTTGCCGACAGAGATGAGAGGCTTTGAGAGAGACCTTGCCATAAGGTAGGTAGCCGGAAAGCCTCCCCCAACAGCCTTCACGACGCTGTAATCTCTCGCCACTGCAGCCTTGCGGGCGTGAAAAGAGCCGAACTATACGATGTCTGCCATGCAATTCCATGAAACCTTCTCCACAGCCTCCCAGTTTCCCGGAATTTTGGTCCCCTTTCCCCCTAGTCACTCCAGTAGTCAGCCGGCACACGCAGCGCACGAGGCATACCTCGAGCTTCCAATCTCGCAAGTAATGTGGGGGAACCCACAAAAAGAAGGCAAACAAGTCTTCTCGTAACGTAAACTGTATACTATTTGCGGTAAAAGATCTATAAACAGGCTGTTAGTGTACTTGGCTCTTCTAAACTTGGATCAGCGCCTAGCGAGGACTTACCTTTTTGAACTGAAAGTGCAGTTGCAAAATCCCCTGCAAGAATGGATATTGACTCGTTAGCCAAGGAAGTTCTCGAAATAGAAGAAGAAGAAGAAAGAAAGAAAGAAATAAAAGGGGTTTGGGGAGGGGAAGGATTAGGGGAAACTGTTTGCCTGCCAAGCCATGCCCTACCTTCTCGAAGGAACTCCTGAATCCACGCTCTCGCTTGGAACTATAGTCCCATTCCCGATCGACGATTCGAAAGGCAATGTCTTCATATGGTGGCCCGGCAATGAATCGGATGAGACAAGTATCTTCTTCTCCGGCTGCTGCAAAGGACTCCCCCCGCCTTCTTCCGTGCTCACGGATGATTTTGAACGTCGGCGCCTTGGTTTTGTCAATCAGATCGGGGTAGAATATGTTGAATTTGTATCCGTGAACCACCTTGGGGGGTGGGTTGTCGTGGTCATAGTGAGTCTGGTTGTATTTGTTCCACTCATATCCCATTTGGACCCTGTTGAAGTATCGAGGTTTCCGTGCCCTGTACTTGTCCGCCCACTTGGGCCTCGGAGCTGCAGGCACCTCTTCTTCGGCTGCAAAGACTTCTTCGTTCTCAGATATGCCTCTCGCGGCTTCACGATTGTACAGCGCATTCGTAACATTGGATGCTTCTTCACTCGTATTGTTTAAAACCGGCGCAACCGCCGAGGATGGTCCGGCCCCAACGTCTTGTTCCGTCGCTGCCATCGCTGAAAGAAATCGATCGGCTGATGCAGTTGATTCTCGAGCCTTGATCATCTCTTGGCGCTTTTTCAAAATCTCTGCATGTATGCGGGCCAGTATCGCCTTGGATTTCCACACCAGAAGATGACGTAATAATTGCTCCCAGTAATCCGTATCAATGTCTTCGTCCGAGCGTAATTTGGTCTTGATCTGTTTCTCCAGCGTTTCTAACTGGTCGTACGTCTTGGGGCTCAAGATTTTATCAATGTCGCTCACAACGCTGTTCACTACACGGCCATCCCGCATGTTGGCTTCAATCTTGGATTGCAGGTCAAGACAAAGCGTCCGCAGAGCCTCCCAGTACCGCCGGTTTTCTTCTTCGGTCTCGAGGATATGATATGATGCGATGTCGGATTCCAGTTCCTTCAGCTGTGGCAGGTACAAATAATTGACTATATCTGTGGGAGAATATACTGGGATGTTGAGGTCGCCGTCGTCGTCGTCGAAGAGATCCCGCTCGGGATCAATGTAGCGCAAGTTGAACGCCAGGTAGTCGATAGGTTTGGCTCGCCCTTCCCGCACTCGAATATTTGCCTTCCTCTTCGACTGCTTCAAGACAAACTTGTCTTCCTCTGCCACAAACTTGCGCGATTGCTCTTCTTCGGTGAGATAGGTAGCTGCACCATGAGCGGCTTTCGAGGCCTTTGACCGTGATGGTTTCGATATCCTGTTCTTGGAGCCAACCCTGGCCGAGGACACAGGATCTCGTCTACGCGGAGACGCCCGGCCCTCAATCATCGCTTGACGGTCTGAATTCATCGCGAGAGCGTTTCGACGGAAGTCGTGTTGCGTTAAAGAGAAGGGTTCACGTGACTAAAAGATGAATGTTTGGCAGATATATCCAAGATGGAACGTGATGCTTAAGCCGACAGAGAGTGGCAAGTCTCGACGTCGTGGAGTAGAGTGGGTCCGATGAAGCTCCGTCTTTGCACGGCAGGCACTGGCATGTTATGTGCAGCGGGTCGCAAAGTAACGCCGAAACTTTTCACACCAAAATTCTATGGCGAGATGTTTTGTAACTACCTACCTACCTAACCCCACAGTATAGTGGGTAAGTTGTTTGTGTAAGTCATTCCGAGACGTTTTGCACCTCAATGGCGTGTAGGTTTCTCAGATGCAGAAAATAAAAACATACTTCAAATTATTATTTTGAATTTATATCGGAGGTCTCCTTATTTCTTTCTTTCTTTTTCCGTTCTTTTTTTTATGTGGAGAAGGGGGGTTTTCTTTGGGGGTTTGTCTTCTAAAGTTTACGCAAGAAGACAAAAAAAAAAAAAAAGGCGAATAATTTTTTTAATTCTTCATATGTGTTTGATTTCATTCTTTTCCTTTTACCCAAGTAAAACCTCAAACCCATTCGCATTATTTACATCGTGGCAATAAATATTTTCCCATCTCGCTTTCTCCGTCTTGTACTTTCATTCAAATTCGTACACAGAAAAGGGTATCATACAGGTCGTTCCATCATATATTGCTCCGACGCCAAAATCCGCCCCCAGTCCGTAAACCCCCTTTTTCTTTCTTACGTGCTGATTTGAACATGCGGCTTCTTTGCTGTATGATGCCCCTCTGCTGTACGTACCACCGTCTATTTTCCCACTCCATCATCGCCGTCTACCGGCGGATGGGAAGCCGCGGTCATGAGGTAAGATGGCATAGCAGGATGGAAGAAGAAAATCGATGGTTTGGCAGACGCAATGAGGAGTATCACACAACAGTCCATCGCGTGCTCGATCCAGCACATGACTCCAATTTACCATACAGAGCAGTCGGGGTTTTCACTTCTCTTCCAAACCGGAGAGACTTTCGTTGCTAATACCATCCCGGGCGATTTTGGGAGCCTCCCATTTCCAGGCCCTTTATGCTTTGGCTCCAATTTTGCCAATTAAAGTTATCTCCTATCATATCTGTATCTTCATCAAGTCCAACATTGGCTGGCGTAAACACGTCAGACCAAAGATATGCGGGTAGGTTGCCATCTTTGGGGTCTTGTGCCTGTAAGGAGCCCACGACGTGTTCATTCATAACGTCCTGGCCGCCAACTGGATTTTGCTGTGTTATTGGGGGACCAAGTGCCGGCGACTTCTCAGTGACGTTTCCGTCGTTTAATTGATTGAGATGCCACAGCTCGGCTATGGCGGGGTTTGGTTGGGCCATGATCCCGTCCATGTATTCCATGAGAGCAGGGGACAGATTGACTTGGGGAGGAATGTTGCCACTCGGGGACTGCAAGGCGTCGCTTCCACTCTGACTCTTCAAAGAATGATCCCATGTTGTTGTTGTTGTTGCTGTTGCTGTTGCTGTCGTTGTTTGGTGGTGAGCAACAAGAGGTCTCGAAGTGGTCTGCTGAGGACGGACAAGAGCCCACCACTTCTCCCTCATCAATTCCATCCTATTTTCAGCGCCAGGCATTGGGCCGAAGCGTGCCTGTGCAGGGTTCATGCGCTCTTCGAAATCGAGACGTCGAGCCTCGTCTTGGTTGCACCGAAGTCTTCGAATCTCCGATTCGCGGTGCTTACGTGCCTTGGTAAAAAGCTTCCGCAGGGGTAAGAATACAGCAGCGTGATCAGCTCTCTTGGCGAGTTCAAGAGGGTCAATATCGGATCCGGTGACGGCATCCCAGCCGCGTTCGACTAGGGCGGTCCATGGTCGTCTGCTCGTCTCAATTAGCGTATAGGCAATCGCATGCCAGGTCGCGTAAGTTTTGAAGAGCCAGCTGTACTGTTGACACCGAGGATCAGTATTCAGACTCTGGTTGTACTCGATGACTTCGATAGCAGCGACGTAGATGCGCTGTCGGATTTCATCTGATAGCTCAAAATCCGAGCCAGGAAACAGCATCGGTTGGTAGATGACCAGGCACATCTTAGCCACTATAATTCGCACGATCATGGCGGCCACCCAGTAGAGTGTATCTGTCTCATCAAGGACGTGTTGGAGGAACTTGTGCTCCACACGTTGGTACAAGTCAATGAGCATGCGCTCTCTATCTTCAATGCTGGAATTCTCGGCGGAGGGGCATAGAGAAGACATCGCAGAGGCAGCTGAGAGAAGTTTTCTGGCGAGAGCACAGATTTCGCATCTTACAACGAAAACTGCGCAGTCGGATTTGCCTTCGCGAGGCACAGGAGCATCCGTACTCTCCGGCCATATGTCAGAATCGTTGATGTTAGTCGGCTTCAATGTATCGTATGAACTATCGCTGATGGTCATGTCGGTTCCCAAGTCCTCGGCAGAGCGGAAATCAAGAATCAAAATGGCCCACCATAGTCGTCGTCGCATTTCTGTTTCAAACGGCGATAACTTCAGGTGACTGCCATCACGGTGAAGCCCCATGCCTTGAGCAATTCGGATGAGCAAACCGGTCAGGGCCCAGCAGAATCGACTATCTTCGTGCCGTTTGACCACGACAAGAAAAAGGGTGAATGCTCGCAGCACGACGAGATCTGAAGAGTCGAGAAAATTTGCTTTCGCTAGAGCCTGCTCCGCTGCAAAGCGATACTGTGCCAACAGTTCGTCCTTGTTTGCGCCGAATTTTATTTGCACCTGGATGGGCCGCCATTATCAGAAACTTGTTTCGTGATGAATAACTCCGCGGGCATGAGGGTGGGGGAAAGTGGGAACGCAACCAGACGAAGGCTTAGGTGCTTACATCATTAGGTTCAAGAGACGTGATTGCAGCCAAGTAAATGGTAAATATTAGCGCCTTATTTCCCGGGGTGAGTTTATCGCAGTCTGTCCTAGCATCGCACATGATCGAGTCGACGGACGGAACATGCAGCATTTTTACAAGAGGCTCGACGTTTTCTTGGTAAATTGACCATAAATGGGCAGACTGGACAGGAAGGGGGTGAAGCCTTCGAAGATCAACATCGGCAGACCGGTAGCCCAAGATGAAAGCATGGTGATCGCTGATGTTACTCAGTGCCGTGGCTGGTGAGTCTTCGGGTGTTCCTTCCAAGTCCGATTCATCGCCCTCGTCGGTGAGGCGTTGAGTTTCCTCTCGAATGGCATCGAGCTAATGGCCCCAGCTGTTAGTCTTATCCACAGCCAAAAAAATAAAAATAAAAAAAAGGAAAAAAAGGAAAAAAAGAAAGAGAAGAAAGAGAAGAAAGAGAAGAAACTTGTTTCAAGTTGTTCCCGCATACTTCGTCATTGAGCTCGGACCAAAATCCGCTGCTAACATAGCGAGATGTACGCCGACCCTCATCGGAAACCATGCGGCCAAAGTTTGGTTTTGTCCTCACGCCATCGCTACTGCCACTGCCGCCCACGGATGAAATCGTTCCTCTGGGACTGGCGTCGTGGGCGGCAAGCCCCTCGGTGTTGCTTATAGACGCATGTCGCAGGAGCAGACTCTCGCCATGATAGGCAAGGTCTGGGGAATTCGCCGATGAAGGCAACTTTGCATCAGGAGCACCAGGCTCGTCTATCTGACCGCTGAGCTCTTCAACAATGCCCTCGAGCTTCTTGAGTCGCTTGATGAGTTCCACCTCTCTGTGGCTCGATGTTTTCGGGAGCGCAGTGGGATCCTTGGGTCGAGGTTGGCGGGGTGCACGACCCGGCGCGGGAAATGCGCATGGAATCTGTGCACGGCGACAATTCGAGCATGGCATTTGCTTGTCACAGCGAACCTTGCGACGGCGACAGGTGACACAGGATCGTGGGTTCAAGACCGGAGGCCCAGCCCCGCCGGAGGCCATGATCGGGCTGGTGTAGGCCTCGGGGCCAGTGGTAGGATATACCGTGACATTGCCCGGCGTGGCATGTGACGTGGACGCAAAGGCTGTGGCGTCGGCGTGCTGTGTCTGTGTATGTGTAGAGGGAGCTGCATGTGCATGTACATGTACATGTGCATCGAGAGGCGACGATGGTGACGGCGATGGCATGTTGGCGATGTCGACACCGCCGCGTTGAAGGCCGATGTTGAAGGCCAACTTTGACGAAGGCGAAGTCGCAGGTGTTCCCAAGTCGTCAAGGTTGAGCGATCTGCTGTGTAAGCGATATGAGCCATGTAAGCGACCAGGTCGTGCCGTTTCGTTCTAGTCGTTGCTTTAAAAAGCTAGCGCGACATCGGTCTTTGGTCGACCGCCGACAACAGCTGATGGCTGACGCACAAAATGACTGCCAGACAAAATGGATGCCGCATGGCTGACAGATGGATGGCTGCCAAATGGATCATGGCACACGCCGAGGCGCTCGAGATTGACTTCAAATGGTTGGATTTGGTATGGCGTCATTGCCGTCCGCGGCGTCCATCCTCACAGCCAGCGTACCGTTGGGTTCCTTATTGTCTGTTTCTCGCTTTCTATCTCCCCCTCTCTCTCGTGGCCCTCGGCCCTCGTCTCGCGTCTTTCGTCTGTCGCATTGCATGAACTGAGGCCTCGAGGGCTTTGAGCTTATTCCTTAGACCCATTCATTGCCCGATAGTGGATTCGCATCTTGATGTCGAAAAGATGAGAATGCGAACTATTGGCCAGTGACTAGAATCTGAAATTAGCCATCTGCTGGTGTTACATTCCAGGGGCGGTGGGGGAAGGGCAAGGTGGTAAAAAACTCTCGATTATTTGGTAACGGCCTAGGTGGATACGACACACCTGACGTGACGATTGGGGAAAAGAAAAAATAAAAATAAATAAAGATAGCGCACGGTATTCCACAGCAAATGCAAAAAGAAATAAAAAATAGAATTGCCAATCGGAGAATGGAACTGTAGGAAAAGCCCGATGCGGGGGTCGAACCCGCAACCTTGAGATTTCGTGTACTCATAAGAGTCTCACGCTCTACCGATTGAGCTAACCGGGCCAACTCACTGTTGGTGATTGTTGTCACAGAATGTCCTATTTCTATTTGACAATGAAGCTCTAAATTCATGATTTGTCTTGCTTCTGCACCATGTTTCAGACTCTTTTATCAGCGCCCGGTGAAAATCCACGATAACAACAACCCCCGTTTCAGGTTGGGTTGCTAACCATTTCGCAATTAGATGCGTTCTCGCCGCGGACGGTATTGGCAGACCGGGCAAACTCCTTTTCACCTCGGGGAACGTCCCAAAGCCAATACATTCCTCCAACGACGAATGTGATGTGGTGGAAAGGATGCATAGCAAAGGCTTGCTGATGCAGGTTTTTTAACATCTGTGTTTGGCCGCCTGAGCTGTAATAGACCAATGTGGCTCTGATTTTCTCTGTGTGTCCAAACGTTTTTTTTTTTCAAAGCGTCCTGCAGATGTAAGTCTTTGGCACAATGTATTTTTTTTGCAACCCTTTTTTTCTTCTTCTTGTCCTTCTTTTTCGGCAGCCCTTTCATGTACACGCATAGCTAGCGCGAGAGCCGGCCGAATGAAATGCTGAGCGTAGAGCAATTCATACCAAGCGGTTTCATTCCTAACTCTTCACCCCGGTCCCTATTATAAAGGCTGACCTCCCATATGCAAGACAGAATAGCTCGGCGCATAAGCTCGGAGTCCGGAGAGAAAGGGTAGCGGTCGTGATAGTAGGACGGTTACGTGCAGTATCGGCATTAACCCTTGTGGTCCGCCAGGGATCGCCGGCTCTTGGAAGCATCCGATGCTCCTATGGAGAGAAGCTTTGGAATATCATTGTTACGTAGTGGCTGAACCATTTCGTTGAAATTTTGAACAATGGACAGCCATAGGCATCGTAAATTATTGCAAAGAAGCACATAGCATGACCGTCGCGTCACAATGTCATCATACTCGGCGCCCACTGTAGCAGGTCATGCATCACGCCCTTCTCCTCGCCTTTCCCCACAGTCTTTAGATGTTGTTCTTTTTGTTTTCAGGAACCAATGCTAGCGTGGTAGAATGACACCCAAGCAGGTGCAAAAAAAAAATGCACGGCATCAAGAAGATTTTGCCAGCCGCGTCGCCGCAATACATCCCACGTTGCAGCAGAACTTCTGACGGAGAACAACCACATCTCGACAAAACAATTGGCAAGTTATCCCCAATCGCGACAATGCGTGGGTAACCTTGAGCCAGATGCCGGATAAGCCATCCGATCGAGTGCTCGATGTGGGTGCATCTAGCGTGTGCATCGAGATTCTGCTATTTGAATTGCTAAGACTAGCTATCCCTGTACGGCCATTCTTCCTGGTGACTGGCATAACAGCTGTGTGACATTGAGGATGTGGGATGGTCTAATTGGTGACTAAAGGGGGGGGCCGTCGTGTGCTGATACCGAAAGTGATCGAAGAATCTGGAGTGAGGTACAAAGATTTGATATTGTTTTGCAACAGAGCCGCACCCGCTGTGAGAACATGTTATGTGGTAGAAATTTCACATTTAAGCCACGGACGCTGGCAGGCAACATGGTTCAAGGGGGAAGAAACAAAAAGAGCTTGAACCACCAACCTTGACGCTGATCGTGTTGAAGCTATGATACATCGAAGCCGTCCTCTGTGAAGATGCCCAAAAATCATCAAAGGTCGGATTCCCGAGCGTGGTTGAATGAAGTGCCTTTGAAAATGATCTTGCTGACAGATGCCAGCCCTTGTCTCGATCGTTTTCTGAATGAACCAGAGAGCCTTGCTGAAAGACTACTGAGGAATAGTGATAACGGGCAGGCGAGCAGCTCGAACAACGCATCGACGACGACAACGACGACAACGACGACAACGACTGTTCCAAACAACAATGGTGTCGGGGCAGAAACATGTGCGAATCAAAAGAATGGAAATTCTACTGCCAATGGCAAATGAGGGAATGACAGCCTGCATGGTGCTCGGGGCTTGACATCAGGATTGCGGGAATGCCAGAAAGCTGCGAGCAAGCAGGAAAGGGGGGATAAGAGGACTCAACCAAGCGTGACATCTGAGGACAATAAAATATGCGCGAGTCAGATTTTGTGCCAGAGTGTGTACGAAGATGATTTAATCCCATTTATTCGATATTCACCGGTATTTTTTTTGTGTATTCTTTTTGGGTGTTCTTTTTTTATCCTTCTTTGTCTTTTCCAAACAGAGGATACTCGTTAGATAAGAAATGGCTCTTGATGCTTCTTCCTTGAAGTTCCAAGACGCGTCAGAGCCAGCAACGAAGGACCCCTGATGATGTGGGGTCTTCTTGCTCGCAGCCGTTGATTGCCCCACCACACTTTTCCGTTCCACAATGCATGCGCATATTATCCACCGATAAGTCGCTATCATCACGTGAGCCTTCACTCGCTTGCCATAGGGTTTCGCACCCCACAGACCGGCTGGATTTTTCTTGACAAAAGACTACAGTCCAGATCACGACGGCAATCGAGACCCAGGCAGATTTTCTCACGAATTAACGCCACAACCAAACCGACACAATGGCCAAGATTTCGTAAGTGGTGCTCCATGTGCATGGAAATCTCGAATATCAGCGAAAAGCGTAGCGACGTGCAAGAGGAGGAATCTTTTTCGTTTCCGATGCCCGTGGCCTTTCCGATGCCAATGGGCCGTGACAACTCCCCGACGGACAGACCAGCAGCGCGGTTCTCGAGACATTCATGAAGAAGGGCGTCATGGGCATATATACCATGAAATGCGACTGGAATTTGGCGGTTCGGCGACTCTATGCTCCACCATCGATTCGAAGCTCTATTACGAAATTTGTGGGAAATGGAAGGGGACGACGTTGACGATGATTGTGTCTATGGACGAAGACAAAGGGCAAATAAACCTACAACCGATATTTTGACTGACGGCAACTTTTTTTCCTGTGTAGGCGTGGTGCCCCTGGTGGCAAGCTTAAGATGACCCTGGGTCTCCCTGTGTACGTTCCACACTGCCTTGCCTCATGGACTCGATCCAGAACGAATGACAAGACCACTCTCTCTCTCTCGGAGCCTTCGACTAACACGTATCCGACAGTGGTGCCGTCATGAACTGCGCCGACAACTCAGGTGCTCGTAACCTGTACATCATTTCCGTCAAGGGTATCGGTGCCCGTCTGAACCGTCTGCCCGCCGGCGGTGTTGGCGACATGGTAATGGCCACCGTCAAGAAGGGAAAGCCCGAGCTGCGAAAGAAGGTCCACCCCGCCGTTATCGTCCGACAGTCCAAGCCCTGGAAGCGATTCGACGGTGTCTTCCTGTACTTTGAGGACAACGCTGGTGTTGTACGTGAAGAGACCTCCTGTTTTTTTACTCAATGGATTCATAGGGAAGGGCGCATGGTTGTAGTGGAAGCGAACCGTGCCCATCTGGACGAATCAAATTGTTACGGGAGAAAAAGAAGAATGATTTGTCTCAGCTGCTGTCATGGCTCCGAGTTCCGAGAACCTACACCTGCGTCCTCCGACCAAATTCAACAATAAAGAACACGAGCTAACGTCGGCGTCGGACAGATCGTCAACCCCAAGGGTGAGATGAAGGGCTCCGCCATCACCGGCCCCGTCGGCAAGGAAGCTGCTGAGTTGTGGCCTGTAAGTTTTTGCTCGAACCCAACGCTTCCCACCACGAGCACCACTCCTGGTGAACGAACGCTAACAGACCATCACACAGCGTATCGCCTCCAACTCCGGTGTTGTCATGTAAATGGAACTCTGAATTGTCACGCAAAATGAAACATGGAATTAGAGCGAACTGGGGAACGGGCTGGATGAAAACAGGCGAAACCGAAGTGGAAGAGGGGGCTGGTGCGCCATGGGAAAGGAAAGAAGTGAGAAAAAAAAACGTACCGGTTTATGTCCCACCGATGCGATTCTATAGAGAGCACGAACCCTTCCTACTTCCCTTGGATGGGGCATGAGACGACAGATCATAATCCTCACCAGAGAGGGAAGGGAGGGAGATATGATGGGAACAGGTTCGGTGGAACCAAGAGGCTCTGCAATTTTTTTTTCCTTTAAATATTTTTTTTCGGTTGCGGCGTGTAAAGGAATGGCCTTTTCTTGGGCTTTGCATCATGGACAAAGCGAAATAAGAAAAAAAAAACTTGAGACTGTCTGGTCGGTGGTGATGTGACTGACTTGGCGTGACTTGTTTGAATGCCGCCCTCGGAGGAAAAGTCGCAAGTGCGGCCCGGGGTAACGGAATCTGAACATGGGGAGTAGGAGAGATGAGTCGATGCGCACAGTAGGCACGAGGTATTTGTAAGTGCAAGGGGCAAGGCAAGTCTAAGCGCCGAGCCCAGTAAAGGACCCCTGAACGGGTCCATGGATTGTATCACAGGGGATGCAGCCCAGAATACCTTTGGGAATAAGCTTCAGAGTAAACCCAAGCAATCAGTTTGTCAATAAGTAGGTTGCCTGACAGTGGTCCCTGGATTCTGGCGACCCGTGTGGATTCTGCAAAACAATGACGAACTACCCTAGAGGACAGCCGTCATGTCACGGCACGGAAATAGATAATGTGTAGGTCGGAACTCTACTTTTATTTATAAGGACTAGAAAAGAATAAGAAAGCTAGAGAATAAGAATAAACTTTCTAAAGTTTTATTCCCTTTTTTATACTTTATACTTTCTTATTTTATTTATTTAGGTTTCCTTTATTAGCTACTATATTTATTATAGAAAACTTTATTAGTTTTATAGTTAGTATAAATAGTGCTTTATATAGTTTATTATAAATTTTATAGTAAAGATTATTATAGAAGTATTATATACTTTAAATATATTATTATAAATTTTCTTTATTTTAGTTTATAATAAGTTTCCTTTATATAGAGTTAAATTATTATTATTTTATAGTTTTAAGCTTATAGTTTATAATATTACCTCCCTTTTTTTTAATATTAATATATTTTTATACTAAAGAAATTCCTTATAGTTTTTATTTTATATTTTATTTAATAGCTTATTAATAAACTATACTATAAGCTTATTACTTAGTTATACTTATATACTTATAAAAAACACTAAACTATATACTTTTAGTATCTTTATATCTAAGCTTTTTTAAAGCTTTATTTATTACTTTTATTTATTCTTTACCTTTTTTTTCTTATTTTATATATTCTTTTATAAAGCCTTTAAGATAGCTACTTATTTTTACTTCTTTACTTTAGTTAGGTTATTAAAGCTACTTTTTACCTTTATAAGGGTTTTTTATATTTTCTCCTTTTTAGCCTAAAGAATATCCTTTTTTATATACTTTATATACTTTATAACCCTTAGCTATACTAAAGTATTATCTTTAAATAACCTTAATAGTAATTCTTTTTATATTTAATAGTATTTTAATTATTTTTATAAATTATATAATAGCTTTATTATATTAGGGTTTTTTTTATAAAAGTTTTATAGCTTTAATAGCTAATAATAAAGTTTTTTAATATTATATTATTTTAGGTTTTTATTAGCTTTTTTTTATTATATTTAATATTATAAGATATTATACTATATTCTTAGGGCTATAATAGTTTTTAGCTATTATTTAATTTCTATATTTATTAAATTAATTAATAATTACTTATTACATTATTTTAGTAAAGGGTTTCTTATAGCTTTTTATAGCTTTAATATATAGAATTATTAGTATACCTTAATTATTATTAATAGGTTTAGTTTAAATATTATACTTTATTAGCTTAGGATTTTATATAGTTTAGCTTATAAATTATTAAGTTTTTTATTAAATTAATTAAATATTTACTTTTTATAGTTTATATATACTTAATCTTTTATATTAAAATTAATCTTTTAATACTTTTTATTAGTAAATATACTCTACCTTTCCTATACCTTCTTAATATTACTTTTTATTATATTAATAGCTTTTTATATTTATTTTATATAAGCCTATACCTTCTCCTTAGTTATATAGCTTAAAGAAAAGTTAAATTTTATTATTTATTTTTTTTAATTAAAGCTTATTTTAAGCTTATAGCTTATTTTTATTATAAATAATAATAGCTTTATAAAGTTTTAAGGTAAGCTTATTTAGGCTATATTTATAAATAAAAGGAATTTTAATTAATTATTTTATATATAGTTTACTATTAATTATAATTACTAAGTAAGGTATTAGTTTATAATTTTTATTTATTTATTTATCTTTAGGTATTAAGTAGTAAAAAGCTATATTTTAATTCTTAGAACTTTATAGAGTTTATTTTAAAACTTTAATATAAACTATATTCTTTAGTTTAATATAATTATCTTAAGAGTGCCTATATATTATTAAATATTATAAAAGATTAGCTATACTACTACCTTTACTTTAGTAGTTTTATAATATAGAATATTATATAACCTTTTAAATAGCTAGTTTATTACTATAAAAATAAAGTTAAAACTATACTTATCCTTTAATAGTGTTATAAAGTTTATAATTAAATATTATTTTAGTTAGTTAGAAATTAATAAAGATTATAATAATTCTAAGGCTTAGTTATATAATACTTAAGCTTAGTAGTATATATAGTAGTTTATAATATATTAAGCTATATCTCCCTATATTTAAGGCTATTAGTATCTTTTTCTTAAGATATATAGTATCTTATTCCTTCCTAGGTATACTATAGGTTTTTATAAATAGGCCTTTATAATAATTTAGGTTTATAGGTTTACTATATTTAGTATTATTAGCTATCCTTAATATATAAAGACTCCTTACTTCTTAAGCTATTTATTCTTTTCTAATTTCTTTTAATAGTTTTTTATAAAACCCTAGCACTTTATATTTTTCTTTATAATTTCTTTTACTAAAAAACGCCCTTAGGTTAGTAATTAAGCTCTTCTTTAGCTTATAAATCTAGCACTTTTAGTAATAATTAAAATATTTAAGGGTTAAGTAAGATCCTTTCCCTTTATACCTTTTATTTCTCCTTTTATATAGCTAGGTCCTCTATCTTTTAGAATAATGCATTAGTAGCTATATTTTCTTTCCCTAGGTAGAACTTAATAGTAAAATAGAATTCTAATAGTATTTTGCTTTATTAAGCCTACTTGTAATAGATTCGAGCTAGGAGCTCGGACCCTTAGAGGAGCAGAAAAGGCTACACTGCAGAGGAATAATAGTTACTAGGCATATGCCCTATTAACCCTAAGTAGGGCTACTTAGGGTATCTATAAATAGATAGAGTAGGAGACTATAAGAGATTTCTCTCTTTCTTTCCTTTTTTTTTAAAAGTAATAATATCTTTTATTAATATTAAATTATAATAGCTTTTAAACTAATTTATAATATTTATTACTTTTTTCTTTATAAACCTAAATTAAAACCCTTTAAAATAAATAATAAATATTTTAAAAGTAATAAGGCTTAATATATAATTTTATAAAAAGTATACTAGCTTTATAAAATAGTTATATAGTAGGAGGTATAGCTAAGGAAGCTTATTTAAAATATATTAATTTATAATAGCCCTTAATTTATATTAAGCTTAAGAGAGGCTTAAAAGGTAATAAGTATAAAGTATATAAAATATAAACCACTCCTTATAAAAAGCTTTTATAATAAAAATAAGTTCTCTTTTAAGGTATAAAGAAGCCTTATAGCTTATAAACTAAATATAAACTAGGATTTTATTAATAATATATATAACTAATAGTTTTTTATTTATTAAAGCTTAGTATTATATATTTAAGTATAAGTTACCTTTTTTTTAAGCTAAGGGAGAACTTTAATTATAATATTTAATAATTTCTAGCTTACTTTAGTAAAATATATATAAACCTATACTAATAGAAATATATAATTTTAAAACTTAACTAGCTATATTAATAGCTATTAAAAAGCTTTTTTAGCTTTTATATATACTTTAAATAAAAGCTAGTGCTTATTAATAGAATTAATTAAAAGGATTTAGTAAAGCTTACTAAAATTTATATAGCCCTTAATAAGTATATATATAATTATTATATAGGCTATAATATCTTTTAAATAAACTATAATAAAGCTATAAAATACTATTATAGTATTACTTTAAATATTAACTTTTATTATATAAAGAAATAAATATAAATATTATACTAGTTAGGTATAAACTAAAATAAAGATAGTAATATAAAGATATTTAGTATTAACTTGATAAAGGTTTAGAATAGTAAATTAAAGGGTAAGAAAGGGAAGGGAAAGTAATATACTATATAAATATCTTTAAAGAAATATATAAAATACTAAAAGCTTAAATAATACCTTTATTATAGCTTTCTTTTTTATTATTAATTCTATTATTATTTTTTTTTAGTATTATCTTTAAAGAATATTATTAGGATTTATATAATTATTATAATAAATAAAAAAAGGGAATTAAATATTCTTTTAATAAACTTAGAAAAAAATAACCCCTTAGCTTAAGACTTAGTAAAGGGAGTATTAATAATAAATAGAATTATATAGCTTAAAGGGTAAATAGTTTAGGGAAGGATTTTTTAGAAATAAAAGTATATATAAAATTACTATTATTTCTTCTCCCTTTTCTTTATAATAATACTACCTTTCTTATAATATAGGTAAATAGTAACTATAATAATTTTATTACTATAAGTAAAAAAGCTACTTAATAATTAAGCCTAACTAAGATTTCTTTTTTTTAACTCTATATAATTATAATAATAATAATAGTAACTTAAAAGGGCTATTTAAAACTTAGATTAAGTATATATATTATATATTTAATATATTTTTAAAGGAATATAAATAAATAGATATTTTTAATTACTACTTATATTATTTTAAGCCTTATTAAAGATTATATCTTAGGTATACCTTAGCTAGTATAGAATAAGGTTAGGCTTTACTTAGCTATATAGTAGCTAGTAATATAATTTAAAGGCACCCTAAAGGTAGTACCTTTTAATACTTATTAAATAGCTTAACTAACTATTATAATTTTTAATTTAATTTATACTAAGCTAATATAGTATATATTAAAGAAAAAATCTAATATATAATTATTTATAATAAGTCTTTATAAAATAAACTTAATTTCAACCTTAAAGGTAAAGCTAACTTAAGACTTACTAAGAATTAAAAGCCTTTTATTAAAACTTTAAAATTTTATAAATTTATTTAATAAAAAGAAGGTAAGGAAATTATTATTATATTAAAGCTATACTAATTACTATATTTACTTTTATTAAAACCTAAATAAATTAACTCTAAACCTTCTTTAGGTACTTTTATATAATATACTATATAAGTAATTATTAAAGATTTATAAGTAAGTAGTAAAACTTATAAATAAGAAATAGATTTATATATTATTCTTTTTAATAATAATATTAATATTATTAGTTAAAAAAGCTAAAGAGAATTAGTATTTTTATATAAATTACTATATACTTAACTAAGTTATAAACTAAAATTATTACTTATTACTCTTTATTAAAAAAATACTATAATCTTTAGCTAATGCTTAATAGTTTATAAAACTTAATATTTAAGCTATATTTTACTATTTTTATATTACTAAAGGAAATAAGTATTTTATAGTATTTTAAATAAAATTTAAGCTTTTTAAATAACTTATTTACTTTTTTAGTTTAGCTAGTGCCTTTACTATATTTTAATATTATATTAATAAGGCTTTAAAGTTTACTTTAAAGGACTTTATTATTATATACTTAAATAATATCTTTATTTATACTTTTAAGTTATAAAAAAATTATATATAAAAAATATATTTTATATTATAATAATTAAGAAAGGCTAGGCTATATTTTAATATTAATAAGTATAGTTTTAAAGTTTAAAAAGTTAAATACCTTAGGTTTATTATAAAGGCTAGAAAGAGTATTTACCTAAACTCTAAAAACATTATAGCTATTTATAACTAAAAAATACTAATTTAAACCTAAAAAGTAAGAAGTTTTTTAAGGTTTATAAACTTTTACTAAAAATTTATTAAAAACTTTTTAAAACTTACTAAGCCTTTATTAGCTTTAATAAAGAAAAAGGTTTTTTTTTAATAAATAACTAAATATATCTTTATATTTAAAGCACTTAAATTAGCTTTTATTTTATATTTAGTTTTAGCTTAGTAAAATCTTAATTAAAATATATTAATAAAGGTAAATATATTTAAAAAGGCTATAAATAGCTACCTTTCCTAGTATAATATAAAAAAGATTCTATACCTAATAGCTTATTACTTAATATATTTAATATTAGTATAGTAAAACTATATAATTTATAATAAAGAACTACTTACTGTTATCTTCTACCTTAAGGCTTAAAGGGTAAAGCTTTAAAGTATAGCTTACTTATTTACTATTTTTATTAACTATAAAAACTTAAAGTATTTTATTACCCTTTAAAAAATATTAAAGTAATAAGTATATTAATTAAAAATACTTATTCTTTATAATTTTAATTTATATTATTACTTTAAATACTTAGCTAGGTAGCTTAATACCTTTTTATAATAAAAATAAAATAAATTTAAGAACTTTTTATAATAATAACCTTTAATAATCTTTATAGTATTATAATACCTTAATAGTAAAACACTAGCTATAATATATTAAAAGCTTAAAATAAGGCTATATAAAAGTAAGGATAGGGGTAGAATAAAGGAGGGCTAAGTGCTAAAGATAATTATTACTAATAAAAGCTATATATAGTAAAACTTAAGTAGGGGTAGTAATAAACTACCCTTAAGCTAGCTTCTTTTTAATAATAAATATTTATAATTTCTTTAAAACTAAGGCTTTTAAGCTAATAAGTTTTATACTTTTAAATAATAAACTATATATTAAAGTAATAAAAAGTTCCTTAAAGCTATAAAGGTAAAGGCTTAGATAGCTAATTATATTATTAATATTTATAGTATTTTTTAGTTTTAAGGCTAGGTTTAAATCCTATAGTTTAAACCTCTTACTATTATACTAATTAAATAAGTATATAAATTACCTTTACTTAAGTATTAAAAGTAGAATATAATATTCTAAGTGCTTTATTAAGACTATTACTAAAAAGGTATATTTAGTAATATAGCTTAGTATATTTATAACTATTACTATATAAGTAGCTAAAAAAGCTAATAGCTTTAATAAAGCTTATTAAAGCCTATTCTAGCCTTAAACTAGTTTTAGTTATAAATTTTAATAAACTTTATAATAAACTTATTAGTAAAGAATATAAACTTACCTTAATACTTAATAGTTATTATAAATTATCTCTTTAAGTTTATTTAGTTAAAGGCTATAATAAATATAGTAATTAAAGTATATATAAAGAGATTCTACTTATATTAGTAGTATTTCTATAAGTTCCCTTTTTAAATTATTTCTAACTAAGAATTAAATTAAGTTAAATAATTTTAATTAATCCTTTACTTTTTTATTAATATAAAGTAGCTTCTTTTTATAGCTTACTACTTATAAATAAATAAAGGTATAGAATAGGCTAATTAAAAGGTTTAAATAATCTTATATATTATAGTTAGCTTTTTATAGTTTAACTAAGCTAAGTATTTACTTGCTTATTAGCTTATACTTAATAATTATATATTTATAATTATAGAGATAAGTACTAATTAGATTCTATATAGGTATAATATAGCTTTAATATAGCTAGCCTAGCTTTAGAAAAGAAATATAACTATAGCTAAAGGGTAGGTAGCCCTATTTCTAGATATACTATAAAAGGGTATAGCCTTAACTTAGGTAGTAATTAACTTTACTTAATAATACTAATAAAATACTATAAATAAATTACATTAGCTAGCTAAAGTATTTTATATTAAAGATATAGTATAGCTTAGCCTATAATATATTAAAATAAATTACTTAAGCTAAAAGCTAAACTAGGTTATAGTAAAGTATAAGGTTTTAAAGGTACTAATACTTTTTATAGTTTACTTAGATATTCTATAGAGTATTTATTCTATCTTTTATATAAACCTTTTAAAGTATACTATAGTTAACTCTCTTTTATTATAAATATAGGCTAATTATAAGCTAAAGCTAGTATTAGCTTTTAAAAATAAAGACTTAAAGCTTTATAAATTTATAGTAAAAGAAATAATAACTATATATAATACTTAAAGTTAGGGATATAGGTATAATATTCTAATTAAATAGATAGGCTATATATAACTAACTTAAAAGCTACTAAAAAACTTTTTAAATATAAAGGCATTAGTATATTTTAAGTTATAATAAAAGAATGTCTAAATATATAATAGGCTACCTTAGGGCTAGATTCTTAGCACTATATATAAGACTTCTATAAATACTTATCCTAATAATTCTATAATACTTTTATATTTTAATACTAATATAAACCTATAAAAGGCCTAGCTTAATTTAACTACTCTTACTATTCTTTACTAAATAAATTCTACTAAGCTTATTAATAGCTTATAAATATAGGTATAAAAAGAGGAAGGGGGCTACTAAATAGGGCTAGAGAAGATTATAGTTATTTTTAAAGGGGAGCTAATATAAAGGAGAGCTAAGGAAGGCTAGGCTTACTTTTATTTAAGAAGATATTTATAATATTATTATTATTATTAGTTATTAGAAATAATGGAGGTGGGTGCTATAGAGCACAGCTTACTAAGGTAGTGGGCTTAGTGAGCGTGCACGTACAGATCCACTGCTCTGCAGAGCAGAGCACTGCAGCAAGCTGCAGTCCACTATATCTCACGTAAAATGGAAGCTTTTGCGTTGCTTTTAGCACTAATTAATTTGCTAAAGAATTTGCAATAATAATATCTAATAAATTATATCTAATATCTGACTTTGCAGGTGTGCGCAGCTGGCAAGAGTGATTCTGACGGTCCGTACGGTTAGCGGCTGTAAGGGGGTTTTTCACTTCCTTCCCTTATATACCCACTAACCTTATTAGTGGATCCTAGTCGCTAGCTAGGCTTTGTGAGCCACTTTCTATTTTCCGTAAAATTTATTTATATAGGAAAACAAAAAAATAGACTCACAGCTATATAAATTAGCTGCTAACGTGCTTGCAATTAGTTGACTTAGTGAAAATCAATGTGTAACACTAAAAAACCGATTTTTAGATATATATATAGAAAGAAAGCCTGGAATTTAGTAATAAAGAATCTAGTCCTAAGACTTTTTATAAATTCCTTTTTATTAAGAAAAATAGTAAAAAACATATATTATAGGGTAGCTACCTTCCCTAACTAAGCAGCCGTTAGCTAGCTTAGTTATATCCTTTAATCCATTCCTCTGTATCTTTGCTAGTTGCCTTACAAATCTAACCTAAAGACTAGGCCCACCTTACAGCTGTCAGTCCGACTGCGTAGCTGTCAGAATGAGCAAAAAAGGTCGAAAAGTGAGGATTTGTGGGGACCCTGCAGCTGCGAGCCCACACACGTGACCTTTGGTCGGAATTCCATGGTTGTGCCGCCCGCACGCGCGCACGCTTGCCGGCTTGCACTGGCTTACAAAGCCCCCTATAAAGTGCTTCTATTAGCGCTATAATTATAGCACTAATAGTGAGGAATCCCCTATAAATAACCCTATTATTTTTAACACCCCCTCTGAAGAAGTATTAGGGATAGTTATTATAAAGGCGCTAAGGGCGAAAGCGAAAGAAAAAGTCGTATAAAATCCAGGAAAATTCCAAAACAAAAAAGGATTGCAGAATTATAGAGCCCAAAATCGGGGCTCTAGGGTAAGTGACTTTTTACTATGGTAAAGCATAGTAATTCGCGAAGGTATTGCTGTTAAAAGCAGGGACCTTATTCTTTCTTTGTTTTTGTAATTATTTTCGATTTTCCGGGTGTTTTTGTGATTATTTTTGTGCCTTTAACTAGGCGTTGTTTTAGTGGCTTTAGCGATAGTTATAGGGGTTGTAAGCCTATAAGTTCTAAGAAAACAAGATGTATAGGGCCTATAAGGGGTTTTGTAAGCCCATCGGCAGGCATTTTCTTAGTATCCAGGTAAGCGATTTTAGCGAGTCCTTCTAAGACTAGTTGTCGGTTATAGTGAAATTTTAGAAGGGTGTGCTTAGTACAGCTATAAAGAGCAGGGTTATAAGCGGTTTTTATAGCTCCCTAGTTATCGCAGAAAATTTGTATAGGGGGTTTTATAGGTGTTTTTAGCTCTATAAAAATCCCTTTAAGCCACTAAAGCTCCTAGAAAGTCTCACAAATAGCGTCAGACTCTGCTTCTGTTGTCAATAAGGCTATAGTGCTAGCCTTCTTTAA